>JAUIMM010000535.1:2037500-2282500 GCA_031769625.1 Taudactylus pleione
GGACTAATGTGTGGCATACTTTGATTTGGGGATACTGTATTATAAAGGGAATTACTGTGTGTGGCACAATGTATTATACAGGACATTACCTGCGTGCGGCATAATGTATTACACAGGGCATTACTGCGTGTGGCATAATGTATTATACAGGGCATTACTGCGTGTGGCACAATGTATTATTAAGGGCATTACTGCGCGTGGCATAATGTGTTATACAGGTTCTTACTGTGTGTGGCATAATGTGTTATAAAGGCCATTACTGCGTGTGGCATAATGTGTTATAAAGGCCATTACTACGTGTGGCATAATGTGTTATAAAGGCCATTACTGCGTGTGGAATAATGTGTTATAAAGGCCATTACTGCCTGTGGCATAATGTGCTATAAAGGCCATTACTGGCTGTGGCATAATGTATTATACAGGGCATTACTACGTATGGCATAATGTGTTATACAGGGCATTACTGCATGTGGCATAATGTGTTATAAATGGCATTACTGCATGTGGCATAATGTGTTACTGTGTAAGGCGCATTACTGCACATGGAAATTATTCGCCACAAGGGGAGAGCTTGGGGGAAGCCCAGCACCGTCATAAGTGCTGGGCACGCCCCACAGTGTGATGAATTGGGGATGTTCTGCAAGGACACGCCCCCTTTCCAGAAGCGCTTGCACTTTCAGTGCGCGCAGAGGAACGCCATCTAGAAAAAGTTATTTCTTTATTTTATTTTATTTTTGGTGGGGGAAGGCGCAAATGTGAACTTTTGCCCTGAGCTCCACAATGTCTACAACCGGCCCTGGTTATAGTAGGTATGTAGATTTATTATGGGATGTTTAAACTTTTCCTGACTACTTATGTTATTTATATGAAATAAATGTTTAATACAGAATGGTCGTATTTTTAGTAGAGATGAGCAGGTTCGGATTAGTTCAGATTTTTCCTGCCAAAAATCGGGTCTCAGAAAGAGGCAAAACTTCATCTTTCATGGACAAACATCATCATTCCTGGACAAAAGTCCAGGAATGATGATGTTTGTCCATGAAAGATGACATTTTGCCTCTTTCTGAGACCCGATTTTTGGCGAGAAAAATCTGAATTTGGCGGGAAAATCCGAACCCACTCATCTCTAATTTTTAGACTATCTCCCCTACAGTCTATACTAGAGGTTACAAAAGTACTGCATTATAGTCCAGGTTTTAAGGTTATCCATACTTAAGCACAGGTGACATATTTAGTGCCTCAGTCAATTTGATTTAACCATCTGAACTCAAGCATGAATATCCTTAAAACCTTGACTGTAATGGCAAAGTTTGGAAAGCTCTATACTATAGACCAGGGGTGGGGAACCATTTTTCTGCCGTGGGCCATTTTGATATATAACATTATTAGCGGGCCTGATGCAGACCATGCCCCGTCTCCGCATGATGGTACAAGAGGCGGCGCCACAATCATTGGTGATTACAGCAATGCCCGCAACATCCTGAGGATGCTCCGGGGAGCTGTAAGGGCAGCTGTGTAACTGAAGCATTCTAAGGACGCTACAGGCAGCACTGCTGCATATATTCTGGGTGCAGGGTGCCATTCTAGGCAAAGCTCTGAGGGCCAGACCAAATGGCTCCGAGGGCCTTATACAGCCCCCGGGCCTGAGGTTCCCCATCCCTGCTATAGACCATCTATAGTATAGTTTAGCATCTACAATCACACTGTATTACATACACTATCCAGTGCATAAAGAGACCAATGTATACAGGGCCATATCTATATATGCAGGGTGTGTGGGTCCACACAGCACTCAATCTAAACACTTACCTTTCCAGGTCTTGCATCAGCAATAGCATCTCTATACAAATCGCCTGGAAAAAAGCCACCGCGGCCATTTTCCCGCCGTTTTGTGTAGGTGCAGTAGGGCTATCAGGGCTGTAACTAGGGTATTGCGACCTGTGCCATGGCACAGGGCACTGTAGCGCAGGGGGCGCTGTTTGGGCCTGTCAGTTTTCCTGTTTATTATCATTCCCACTTGTAGCTTCCTCTTATTTTATAACCAGCATCTCCTGGCTGTACCAGAGTACCCCTATTTCTTCACTGGCCCTTCCCCATGAAGCCATGGCCCTTTTTCAGGTGCACTATCTTATGTCCCTATTTAAAAAATGGCGGGGAGGCGCCAATGCTCCGGTTTCCTCCCACACTCCAAAAAGTCTATTTAAGGCTCTGAGGGATATCTCCAGGAAAACGGCTGCCGCGCCATCTGCCTGGTAACCTGCACATGCGCAGTAGACTCTGGCATAGCATTAGAGTCTACTCTAGTGCCTGGAGGCTGCAGCGCCCCGGACAGAGACTGTACATGGGCCCCATCCTCTCTTAATAGGCCACTGAATGTATACATATATGTCTAAAGCTGGTGTTAGGTTCTGCAGCCATTCTCCATGACTTCGTGTCTGACTTGAATGCTCTGCAGAGCAGGGGAAATTCATTGTTAAATGGTACCCACATATGGAAACAAAAAGAAACATTCAGCTTAGATGGCCTGCCCTGTGTATATATATTAAGTATTACGTACAGTACACTGCACTTTATATGAGGCAGGCTATAGCTTGTTTATTGCTCATTATACCCGCTTAATGGGGTGGATACTCTCGCTCTAAAATTAAGTATTTTGAAACCCCCATCTAGAAATCTTGCATTTGCCCCTGCAGTCCCCAAAAGTGGGGTCACTGAGAGAAGGGTTGTGACAAACAGTTTAGCTGGGAGGCCCCCATTTACCAACCTTGGGCCTGATTCAGACCCACTCGCGAGCGGCTGTCCGCTCACAAGTGGGTCGATGTTCTGGACTGAGCATGCGCACGACGGAGGGAGCTCCGTCGTGCGCATGCGCCAGACGCGACGAGCGAAGGAAAGTCCTTCGCTCGTTGTGTCTGATCAAAGGGGGCGTGCTGTCGATGTTGATTGACAGCACGCCCCCTTTGGTGGGCGTGCCGGGGGCGTGCCTCCCTGACGGGGGCGTTCCCACGGGAACGCCTCCCGTCAGAAGCCGGCCCACTGACATCACTAGTGATGTCAGTGGGAGTGATTTTGGCTCTGATAGAGCCAAAATCACTCCGGAGCTTGCGGTTGAAAACCTCAACCGCAGGCTCCGGCTCGCAGTTTCGATGGTCGCGATGGTCAAGACCATCGCGGCCATCAAACTGCACGCTCGTATAGCCTGTGGGTGGTGACCCACAGCTATACAAGCGTCCAGGAGGACGCTCCATTTTCATGGAGGCCGGCCCTCATTCAGAGCGTGCGCTCTGCTCAGAGCGTACGGCTCTGAATGAGGGCCCTAATCACAGTATGAGTGGAATAATGAGAGATCTGTGAAAAAGAAAGAATGTGTCCCAGTGAAATGTGTATTCAGAGATTATATTGTTACAATATAACTAAAAGCAAACTCATTTATTAAAATCAGGAGGAGACCCAGCAATTGTGTTTGTGCAACTTTTCACCTGTTTCATCAATTGACACTTGTTCCTGTATATCACACCTGCATGTGCAGGGACTTATGTTGGCCAAGTAACGACGGTGTAATGGTTAGCATTACTGCCTCACAGCACTGAGGTAGTGGGTTCTTTTCCCACTACAGCCCTGTGTGGAGTTTGTATATTCTCCCTGAGCTTGCGTGGGTTTCCTCCGGGTGCTCCGGTTTCCTCCCACACTCCAAAAATATACTGGTAGGTTAATTGGGTCCCAACAAAATTAACCCTAGTGTGTATGTGTGTGAGCATGTGGTAGGGAATATAGACTGTAAGCTCCACTGGGGCAGGGACTGATGTGAATGGCCAAATATTCTCTGTAAAGCGCTGCGGAATGTGTGTACACTATATACATAACTGGTAATAAATAAATAATAATATTCTAATTCTAACCTGCATGACCCTGACATTGGGGAAAGTGAACAGGTGATGGTACTAATAGGTGAACTAACCAACAGGTGATAGAACCAATACCACTAATGCTGTGGTATCGGGAAAAGATGCAATACCACAGCAAATACATGTAAACATTATGAACACACAAAATAAATAAAAAGAAAATCAATAATATCTGAAAGTGAACAGAGTGTTAGCACATGTAATTCTACTGACCCAGTGGCGGACATACGTGTCTATCACAAATACAGGCCTAAAGACAGTTGACGCTTTACTTACCCAAATGATGAATGCCACAAATCTAAAACAGCAGCCATTGTTGGGTTTATGGAGTACAAATTCTCCTTGATGAAGTTGTTGTTTGCTACAAATGACTTTTTCCATGGTTTTGGCACAATTTGTAATCTAAAATGAGAGAAAATTTATATGTCTTCAGGAGCAGGTGTTAAGGAATGTATCACTCGTAACAGTAAATTAGACAGATGAATAGACGTTATGCTTTATTAATGTAACATAAATGCCTGAATTTGTTTTGATTTTCCTAAATTTCTACCGAGCTGCACAGGTTAGTACAAATACAGTATATTCTTTAACACAACAGCAAAAAGGAGAGCCTTACACTTCCTCAATCTCTCTTTTGCCTCAAATTACCTATACTGAAAGACAGTGAAAGTTCATTAGATTGAAGTATAGTGTATTGCTAGACTTTCCTGACTCTCACCACGCTTAATTATAATGTTACCACCATGCAACTGCATAGCAATCACAAGCATTATCTTAATTGTTTAAAACTATATTGAAATACTCACAGTTATTAAAAGAAATGCATTTTATGACTGCACACACCTCCCCTCCTTCTGGTGAGAAGGCCACAGATTCGTAAGTGAGAAGTCCGGGGCAAAAACCAGAAGTGATGTTATAGATATCACTTTATTATAAGCTCTTCACTGGTACTACCTCTTAAGCTGGGTACACACTAGGTGACGATTGGCAAGTGTATACACACATACTAAACATCTGCCCACTGTCTCGGGCTTGACAGCTCAACTGGGCGAGCATTTAAATTGCAGGCCAAGTTGAGCTGTCAATCACCGCTGGGTCCTTGCAGCATGTGTACAGCAGATTGGATGTGTCTGTGAATGACGTCGTTCACAGACATATCCGCTGTACATACATGGCAATTAACTATAGATATATCGCCTGTTCAATGGAACGGGCCATATATCTATCAGTGTGTACCCAGGTTTATCTGAGATGCTGTCTGGGTATTAGTTTAATTTGCCAACAGTCCTCACTTGCAGCTGTAAATAGTGGCAAAAAATATGACAATCTACCAACGCTTTTGTGATGATTTTCATATATATGAGGAGCTTGACAGCTCAACTGGGCGGGCATTTGTCTCGGGCTTCACAGCTCAACTGGGCAGACATTTGAATTGCCCACCCAGTTGAGCTGCCAATCACCGCTGGGTCCCTGCAGCATGTGTACAGCAGATTGGATATGTCTATGAACGACGTCGTTCACAGACATATCCGCTATACACACCCAGCAATTAACTATAGATATATCGCCTGTTCAATGGAACGGGCGATATATCTATCAGTGTGTACCCAGTTTTATCCGAGATGCTTTTTGGGCATTAGTTTAATGCCCCAACAGTCATCACTTATAGCTGTGAATATATATATATATATATATATATATATATATATATAAATGAGGAGTAGACCGGCACTCCATACTGCACTAAAGCTATGCCTGGGTGTGTCGAAGCTGAGTAATTGGCTGAGACAAGTTCAGTTTAAAATTGAATCGCAGCGACGCTATCTTGCGAATGGCCGCAAGACGCCATCTTGGAAATGAGATCGCAAGACGCCATTTTGCGAATGGCCGCCTAAGCGCCATTTTAGATAAACTCACATTTTAGTACATGTGGCGATAATACTATTAGCACCATGCGATTGCATCTTCCATCATTTCTCATATACACAATAATACGCATAATAGCGCTGTTAACTAGTCGCATATTAGCGAATGCACAAGACCTCGAATGAAAACACCGTTTAGTAGCTAAATGCGCACGCATCTGTCCCCAGTTAACTAGCGTCTTCATATCAAACCCCGTACACTCACACATTACATATTCACTTACAAGGTTCCATTAGCTTTAAGGTATAAGATTTAAGTTTGTTCAGTTAGTATAAATGCTGTGAAATAAGGATATTTGATAACTAAGGTTTTATACATGCTAAGAAAGCCGTGTTTGGTTTTGTACTGATGCGTACTCTTTCCACAGTATTCCGGTGATATCGGTGGGGAGATCGCATCATGCATTCTTGAGTTATGGACTGCAGAGACTTCAAGCAACAAAATGTATTAACTGTTATGATGTTGCAGGGGGCGGGAGGGCAGAGACCCCCCAGTTGTTAGAGGCTGGGTGAGTCTATTTGAACCAGCCTGTTAAATGCTCTGTAACAGATGGATCCCCCGTGGGAACCAATAGCATCAGCAACAAACGTCTCTATTGTTTTGTCTATTCCTGGGGGGTATAAATATGTGTGCTCCAACACTGGGTTTTTTAGTCTTCGTGCTGAATGCTGATAGACGAGGGGTTTCTTGCTGATGCCTAACACCTGGTACCGGAAGCGCTGCGTATGTATACTGTACTTGGGTCTGTATAATTCCTTTGCGCCTAAATTGTGTCTGTAACTGCGTGTAACTGACTGTACTTTTACTTGAATAATACGTGTGCTCTGGAACCACAGATTCCAGGTCTTAAGTCTTTATTTACTGTATGGCTGCGTACTCAAATTAGCGTCATCCTTAGAAGGAATAGGCAGGATATTAGAAGGTATAGGCAGGATATTAGAAGGTATAGGAAGGTGTGTATAGAGGTTCTGATCCAGTATCGTTAGGTGTCCTCCAAAAGGTCAGGATAAGCAGAGGTGTAGATGGCAGCACTAACAGGACTAGAAGGCATGCACAAAATTCATGCAAGATAGATAGATAGATAGATAGATAGATAGATAGATAGATAGATAGATAGATACTAGTTTCAGAAGCGGGTGTAATCAGTGGAATCCTTTCAGAAATGGATAACATAAGCATTTGCACTTATCCAGGTTGTGGAAGCTACTATAAATCTTGTACCAAATGCACCTTATTTCATAGAAACAAAAAACACTTTCTTGCTATTCTTTCACCATATATTCACAATGGAGTAATCCCCAGCTCAAGCTTCCCAAAATAAGTCTAAACCTCATTTACATAGAATGCTGGATGCACAAACTCCATGGGAACATGGGGGGTCATTCAGACCTGCTCGCGAGCGCAGGACGCTCGCAAGCGGGTCGATGTACCCCCACTGCGCATGCGCACGACGGAGGAAGCTCCGTCGTGCGCATACGCGAGACCCGGCGAGCGACGGGCTCTCCATCGCTCCGGGTCTCGCACCAAAGGGGGCGTGCTGTCGATGTTGATTGACAGCACGCCCCCTTTGGTGGGCGTGCTTGGGGCGTGCCTGCCAGACGGAGGCGTTCCCATGGGAACGCCTACCGTCTGAAGCCGGCCCCACTGACATCACTAGTGATGTCAGTGGGAGTGATTTTGGCTCCGATAGAGCCAAAATCACTCCAGGGCTTGCGGCAGCGAGACCCTACCGCAGGGTCTCCATCGCAAGCCCGATGGTCGCGATGGTCAAGACCATCGCGACCATCATCATGGACGCTCGCATATGCTGTGGGTGGTTACCCACAGCTATGCGAGCGGCCAGGAGGCCGCTCCATTTTCATGGAGGAGGGCACTGATTCAGAGCGAGCGCTCTGGTCAGAGCGTTCGGCTCTGTATCAGGCCCATGGTCTGTTTTGGGCACATCAAGGTGCAGATCTACTGTTCACTAGTGGAAGATCGCTCCGTAAACAAGAAATGTGGGAAAAAGTGTAAACATGAAATACCATGACTTTAAATCTGGGTACACAATGACAGATATATTGGCCGATCAATTGATCGGCCAATATATCTGGTGCCCGTCGGCCAGTGTGTACCAACAATATGTCTGAACGACCTCGTTCACAGATATATCGCGTCGGCTGTGCTGCACAGCCGATGGACAGATATATCTGGAGATATATATGTCCATCGGCTAGTGTGTACGAGCGATCAGCCGATCGCCAGTACACATGCAGCGGCAGCTGCGGGGAGGGGCGGACCCGACCAGCGGGACCCTCGGCTGCCTGGAAGATGATGGTCGTTCAGTGTATATGCGTCTGCTAGGTGTGTACCCAGCTTAAAACATTTTTTTTTTCTATAACACTCCTCTCAGTTTAGCCTTGTTTATGGTTGAACTTGTTTTTTAATCAAGAAAATGAGGGAACATCAGACCCCTGATTCTGATTTGGGAGTAAAGCAAAAAAGACAAGTAATTACTGTGCACTTGGCAAGCCCCAGGTCTTTACTGCTTAGGGCACTTTTGTGCATTTCAAGCTTTGTTCTACACTGGGAAAAGTGTGCCTAGAATGAAGTTATCCACTAAACTGTAAGAATGGACGCACAAGTAACCCTCCCCATTGTCTGTTATAAATGTATAAGGAAGTGAACACACACATTGCAGACTGTACTCGGGTTTCATACTTAAAGCGGCATACAGACGTTACTCTATATTCATACCTTTGCTCTGTTAACAAGTAAACTAACTAAGAATATTGGATTATTTTCTTTCACAGTGGCAATTGATTTTTTTTTATTATTGGATGAATGTAATTGGACTGTGCTGCAGTTTTATCCTACAGAGTTATTACTGTATCCTGTGTGTAACATCTATCATTTTAGCACTTATTATTGATTTTATTTTGCCTATACCTATCACTTCATTTTTAAACATTAATACATTTCTAAAGAGTAGGATTTATTTTGCACCTTCTATTCTTTACATTTCTTCTATTCTTTGTGTATTACTTTTTGTAATTGTTTGTAATTATCCCACCCACTTTCCCAGTGAATAGGGCGGCCCGTGGTCCTGATGATACATTTCGGAGTGAGTTGTGTAATTGTTGCCCTAAAGCTAATTGCAGCATTGTATAGATGGGCTACAATGAGACAATTCAGAGCACCATGCCACTGCATGGACATCACCATCCAGAAAATCCTGTAGGGGACCATTAAAAAGTCAGTAATACCATGTTAATTGTAGAGTTTATAAGGATTATTATGACTATGATTTTTCATAGTATTTTGAGTGTGCACCTGCATTCTTTGTCCCAGTCATTGTACTACAATTCGCCACGTGGACTTAGATAAAGGGTGTAGTCCACGTAATGAAACGCAAAGGGACGTAGCCTGCAGTATAATTGACTGACTGTGTTCGAGTCTATGGAGAATTGATATGATTCTGCTCTGCTAACTTGCGGTGGTTGTGACCGCCACCGTTAGTACGCATATTTTTATGTACTTTTAAAACGGTCTATTAAAAGTTTGGGCAATGCACTATGTGGCGCTCCCTGCATCTTATTCGTCTTTTATAGTGAAAACATTATACCTGTGAAGTGAACATGGGAAAAGAAGGGGAGGACGCCGGATTTTAAGAATCGAAGTGTAAACATGACGGTTGTGGAGCCTAAATGTGTACAGCTATACCCATCAGCATTAGAACAAAAGACAGTTAAAGTCTGGGACTTGTTGTTTCGCTAAGAGACAATTGTGAAGTGGATCATACCTAGCGCACTAATCCATTTTGATTTTGTTTTTTATATTTTTTTTTTTTTTCTTGTATTCAAAGATGCACCAGACACATGCAATAGAAACATAGGTAAAATACAAAGTATCAGCAGGTAAATTTGTACATAATGTATCCATATTTTCATGTTGAAACAAAATAAACACAAACAAATACAGGTGTGGACAAGAAGGATTAGAAGGGAGGAAAGGAGGGAGGGTGGTGGAAAGTGGAGGATGCAGGGCATATTCTAGCTCTCTGACAGGCTGCCCAAAACATATGCATATGTGCACATTACAAGAACCACTTAAGCCATTAAAGTCTTATATTTGATGGATTCTTTAAATGCCAACAGGTTGGGTACAGGATGCCAGCCCTAAGGATCTCGGCAGTCGGCATCCCGACAGGGTTAGGATACCGACAACTGCTGGTAAGTACCCTAACACAACCCCTACCCCTAAAACCTAACTCTTCCTCCCTACAGCCTAATCCTAACACCCCCCCTCCCCTCCCCGATGCCTAAACCTATCCTCCCCCCTTCCCTGCAGCCCAACCCTCCCCCTAGTGCCTAACCTTAACCCCAAACCCCAATAATTACCGTCGGGATGCTGGCATCGGGATTCTGACTGGTGTCTGGAAACTGGTGCCGGGATTCTGACTGAAGTTGGGATTCTGGTGCCAGCATTCTGAGCACCGGCATCCCGACAGCCAGTATGCCAACTACATCCCATTCCAACTAGGGATGTGCAGGCTCGCATAGGTTCGAGTTTGCACGCTGAGTTCGGATTTTTCCCTCCAAAAAAACGGAACTCAGAAAGAGGCAAACTGTCATCTTGCATGGACGAACATCATCATTCCTGGAAGTCCAGGAATGATGATGTTCGTCCATGCAAGATGACGTTTTGCCTCTTTCTGAGTTCCGTTTTTTTGGAGGGAAAAATCCGAACTCAGCATGAAAACTCTAACCTATCCGAGCCTGCACATCCCTAATTCCAACCAATAGAAGCATGTAGTAATGACATTCTGTTGCTGACAGGGCGATCTCTTCCATAGTCATGTACATGTCTAATCAGAGTAACCAGTCTTTAATGGAAGAAAGGGATGTTGAACTCCATTTAACTGGTATAACTGCCTTAGCTTTGTTATTCATACGACGCAGGAGGTACTTTTTATATTTAGAGATAGGCCAAGATATTATCCCTTCCCTCTCAATATTTTTGCCTATTTTAATGACTTGGTGCCAGAAGGAAGTCAAAGAAGGGCAAAGCCACTAAATATGCAAAGGAGAAAATGGAATTCCATTACATCTCCAGCATAAATTAGGAAGCACCTGAAACATTTTGCTCAACACATTGGGACATCTGTACCACCTAGTAACAACTTGTTATGGTGTGTCAATGACTGACACACTTTTTAGAGGAGATGTGAAAATTTCAAAAGGTCTGAGACCATTGTTGGTCAGTTAGTGGTGGGTCTAGGTCTGTTCTCCAAGTGTTGGTAAACTTGGGTAGTGAAGTAAAGACATTATCTAACATCTTATAAATAAAATAGAAAGGTGAATAAGCTCTTTTTGGGTGCATAATGTTTCAAAGTAAGTCAGTTGCCTAAGCAAAATATCTTGTTTGTTTGCTTTCCTTATATTAGACACTAGTTGCATATATGACCACCATTCTGATTGGGGAAGGTCTATTTCCATTCTCAAGTTTGGAAAGGAAAGAACCCCTCCAGGGTTAACCAACTGATTGTATCAAAATATTGAGGGAATTCCAAAGTCAGAAGGCATGGACATTTAAACTGGAGGCAGGATTACATAATGAAGAAGTCAATAGGGAAGGAACGGAGAAGATCGAGGGCAAATGTGTATGGCCGGAGTGATTGTATGATGATCAGTCAGTGGTATAGACCAAATCCAGGGTAGAACTTTTAATGAAATAGGGCTGGAGTACTCCACTGAGACCCACTGTTTATCTGAGAGAAATTTAATAAAATCTGCAATCCTATTTAAATGGACCGCTTGATAATAAAAGTAAGAAGTTAGGGAGCTGAAGTCCTCCATCTGCAATCCTATTTAAATGGACCGCTTGATAATAAAAGTAAGAAGTTAGGGAGCGGAAGTCCTCCATTTGCCTTTGTTCTATATAAAATATCGTTGCAAAATCTAGGTTTCCTACCATAACAGATAAGGTTTTGCACTAGTTTCTGGAGTTCTCTAAAATAGGATGGAGGAATCCAAACAGGAAGTGTGTATAAACAATATAGAATTATTGGGGAGAAATCATCTTTATTATATTAACTCTCTTTAGCCAAGAAAAGTTTTTGGGTTGACAAGCCTGAAGCTCTTATACCCACTTTTTGCAGGAAAGGGGAAATGCTGCTTTGAAAGAGACCTTTAACATCTTATGTCAGCTGAATGCCCAAAAATTGCATTTGTGCTGAATGCCAGTTAAAAGAGAAGGCTGATTGTAACCCCCCAACTATAGACTCCGGGGCTTTCACATGTTACATTTCAAATATCACAGTATCCATATATAAAGATATGTCATTCACAGTTACAGTATTCTCGTCTAAGAGGACACAAGTGTTAAGTAAAACAAAATAGCATGACTTACTCTAAACGGTGCGGCTCGAGAACTATTTTCTTATCCTCATTTTTCTCTTGTGGATCTTTTAAAACAAAGTCAACTAAAATAAAAAATACAGTTTTAATACTATAGTTGTTACGAAAATTCATAATATAAACCTATGCGTATAATCTGTATAAATGGAGTTCTGATGTCATCACAATATTTAGAAAAACTTGCTTATCATATGGAATTCTGTGGTTTACAGCCTTGTGAGGTACATTATTCTATTATATATAATAAAAAATTTATATAACTATAATAATAATGCTAGACAATGTGGTGACAATACATTAATAATAAACAATAACTTACATTATTCCATATATAATAAAAAAATAAAAAATAATAATAAAATAATAAGACAATGTAATGACACTTTAACTAGTACACAAATAATAACTTACATACTACATTATACTTAGTATAATCAGAACCAACATTAGGGATAGGTCTTAAGGTGCTTACACACTTGGCGATCTGCACACGATCCCACAATGTTTACGATTTTCCTTGAAACTCCTCCCCGGCAGCTCTGCACACGATTTGGTGTTTAGAGTGTCCAATTTACAAACGATCTATCGTGCATCCAGACTTTTTCCAGTGCGTTGTGTCCCAGATTGGCAGGTCTGCTCTACAGCACGGCAGATCTGAAGATGCGATGTGCCACCAGCGGGGACGCGCATCGCATCGTGAGTGGGGACTCACGATTTGGTCATATTTTACACGATCTGTCGTTCTGATGCGTCAGAATCGGCCAGATCGGGTAAAATATCAACAAGTGTGTAGACACCATAAAACTGTTGAAACATTTTCAGAATGATATCTTCTTTTCCTATAGCTGTCATTCAAATCTTGACACAAATAGGAAAAGGGTGCTTAATACATGGAAACAAATACATTATAAAAATATTATATTTTAATATAAAATGAAAGGACATTACAAGTAAAACAGTGAGGGTCTTTTGTAACAAAAAAAGCAATGCTTTTTAAAGTAACACTGATTTCACTATATGTTACAAGCAAAAATTACTGATATTTTATCCTTTCAAGCCACAGTACAAATATGTGTAATTAAAACAGATTAGATGTTACGCTATTTGGTTTTACATTGGCAGATGTTGGGGCAATTGGCTAAGACAGGACATTATACAGGTAGCACATGACCATCTTCTGGAAACAGTATTAGTGGGTATTTATCATATCATGGCTATGGCATTAGAGGTATGACATTCGCCTATTACTAAATGAAATTTGCATCAATAGAGGTTTACGCAAGATTTTTCAAGATGTATGGGGTATAGACAGAAACAAAAATGGGGGCGGCAGGGGGCTCGGGGGAGTATAAGGGAAGGGAGGTACAGCCCAATGTATAAACAAACAGAGAATGGAAAAGGAATGGCAAACATGGAAATGTGAAAGTGACCGAACATTGATCCCGGAGTCAACATAATCTAGGATAGATTTATTGATATTGGGTGGATCGGTATTGGAGAATGGGGGAGGGGCTGATGAACATATGCCATAGATACCACTGAATGAAAGGTGATGAGGCTGACATGGAGTAGAGGTACATAAGTTTTCCTATTTTGAGATTAAACTGGATTTTTGATACTTCCTTGCCAATTGAATATATGTATGGGGATTTTCAGTTATGATCAATGGCAGCTTGGGCTGCTAAGAAGATATGGCAAAGGACGTATCAACTAGACTTTGGTACCAAGAATGGGTACCAATGCAGGAATTAATGTAATTTAATGGAAATATGTAGTAGGGAATAGTGTAGTATTTAGCATGGGAGTCCCAGACTACATAGATAAATAGATATGGAGTTGAAATGTACCACAGGCAGACAATTGAGCGACACAGGGATGACACCCTCCACAGACGTGGGAGTGACAAAATACACAAAGAGACACATGGGAGTGGCATAGGGCCTGATTCAGAGATGCACGTTCATCTAACGATGAACGTACATATCCAATTGTTAAGGGTCTGTGTCTGTGCAGGAGCCATTTTGTGCATGTGCAGAGTGGGTCCTGCGATCTCGCTCGCAGATCCCCCAGACAAGGGGGCGTGTCTGGTGAAAGTAAGGTTGTGTCACCCCCGTTTTCCAAGAGGGACGAAGACAGGATCTGTGTCAACGGATGCAGATTCCTGCCGTCTTACGTAACCAGCACCTGGTCAGGCTGTGCGAAGCTTCAGCTTCCACAGCCTGACCAAAGGAGCAACCATGGTAATCCCAAACTGCAACGTTGGTCACAGTGCTCAGATCGCAAATGCAGCAAGGAGGTGGCTGACACTTTCTTCTGCATTTGCATCAAAGATGGACGTATTTGCACAGCCGACTTTGCACATCTGTCCATCTCTCTGAATCAGTCCCATAGCTCACAGACAGCCGTCAACTAACATAATCACATAACTCCTAATTTAGGCTGAAGTGTCAGTCTACCACAGAGTCACCCAAAGTGAAGTTCAAGGCCATTCCACTGCTACATTACCCTTTTATGGCTGTTGAACATGAGGCCTGTTTGAGAGGTGACTGAGGGAGGCAGGACAACATTAAGTTTAAATGTCTATTTGCGCAGATGACAGAGTGCTAACTGTTAAAGGGTCCACTATTTGGATATACAGGTAGTTCAGAAAATCAAATCCCTCCACAGTGATTGTATGGTGTGTGACAGTCTAAAATTCAAATAGGGGGGGCCACACCAACTGCCAGCGATTCCTGGCCAGCGATGTTTGGCAGCATTTAGGGCGACAGTGTTGGTGTGGCTCCCAAATTTGAATTTTTGGACTGCACTGCAGCCCCAGCTCTGGAGCTGCCACTGTCTGTCACACACTTAGCACACAGTCACAGGGGAGGAACTTTCCAAACTCACTATACAAAGCTCTCTCTCCCTACCCAGTTATAGTAACCTTTTGGCTGTGTTGTCATTGCCTGGTGTTGTTATGGGAAACTGGTTAGACCACCCCAAATTTATAAGGTACAGCCCCAAACATTCAAATACTGCTTCCTGCACAAGACTCCTCTCATAGACACACATGACTAAAAAGCAAATCACTAATCTTGTACCTTCATCTAGTGGACAAGTACCATCATGCCCCTATCCCTCACCCATTTCATCATGGATAAGCACATGGCCAATGGTTTCCAATACAAGAATGGCTAATTAAATGGACACAGAAATTTTTGTAATTAATTAGGGAATTGTAGATTACTATATTAATAGAAACTGGAACTGGTGTTTTGTGGTACCCTATACTGGTTTGTGTTTAATGAAAGACAGGACGAGTGTGTGTGTGTTTATATACTTAAATAATCATAAGTTTTGTTTACAACAAACCGAACCTGATAGCCTTACTACCTTCAGTCCTATGAACATACATTTCTTCCTGCACCTGGACTTAACCTTTACCAGGAGTGCCCACATTCCAACATGTACACACACTGCTAGACCATTGCATATTACATTGGATGTGATATTTATTTTATTTTTATTATTGAACTTAATGCAACAAAATGGATTTGAAACAAGTAATTCTTACCAATGGCTTTCTTAACACTAAGAAGATAATCTTCTCTCATTTCCTCTGATAACAGGTCGATACTCTCTGTATAAACCTTTAAATGTTCTGGAACAAGTCTTAAAACATTCTTTAGCCACGAGTCTTCCATGGGTGCAACATGTTGTGTGTCAATTCCATGGTTAATGTAGTAATTGTACCTCTACATGAGACAATTAGAAAGTAGACAAAAACTTATACACACATTAACAATGTACTGAATGTCAAGCAACATTTCTAACAACAACAGGGACCCACACAGATTCATATACATCATATCAATTTTGGATGCCTGATGGCTGAGGGACATACATGATGAGGAGGACGCATAGCGAACCCCATGTGATTGCAAATGCATTGCTGATGCAGATATGTATTTGTTTGCTTGTACATATAATACGTATTTGTGTTTAGCATTTTTTTTCATATATGAGATGAAACGTTGTACCTACTACAATAGAGAGATTCTTCTGAATCCTACTGAACTCTAACAGTGAATATTTTTTTGCACGCAATAAAAAAAATAGTTAAAAACATAGGTGACATTTACATAACATAAAACCTGCTGTATATTCTACTGGTGCAGATTTGCATGCATCTTGCGATGGCTGAAACTTTACATATGCCTGTAATTGCGGCATATTACACATGATTTGAGACACAATTGCGTCCAGTACAGCATCAGTCCTTTGATGTTTTGAGAATTTTTGAATCCCGGAAAACCATGTAAACAAGATTCTTTAAGTGCAAAAAGCTCTACGCTTTTAACATGTTGTGTTAGCCAACTTTGTTTGATGAGAATCTTTCTGCACCAGTCTGACAGGTTTTTACATAATTACTATGTGCGGCTGTTAACATTTAGATGCTAGACTGGCTACGTGTTGGCAATATCCCTCTCGATAAAACCTTGCCAACACTAAGACTGCTTATACTAAAATTCAGATGCTTTGATTAGTTCTAACCTCACCACCTCATCTCCTTCTTGTATTTATTAGGTTTTCAAGAATGCATGCAATAGGTGTTCTGACCACATTTAAATGCACATAAGTCATACATGTCTACGCGCCCAGAAATATCTAGGAGACTCAAATATCTGGGGGAGTTCCCAAGGAATCCTGGGAGAGTAAACAATCCTCCTGGATCCTGCCCACCTCTCCCATCAAGTGTGTTGGGTCTGGATGATGCGATTTGCTGTAAACTGTATCATTAATTATGCATTTGTTGCACCTTGCCCACTCCATACTCTCTAGGACCTCCCTCTCTAAGTACTACATAAGCACTGTAAGAATAATGTACTAGTAACTAAATGACCTTGTTGTAAACTCCTAGCCTAGAGATGTGTCCTCATAAATCTATCCTTTTTGCGCCATATGGCACAAGATGCATAGTGCAACATAGACGCTCCATTTAATTTAGCATCTGTTCCATATTGTATCTGCATCCAAAGTCACTTATAGAGTCCTGGGCACCTAGGATTAGCAGTTTTGTCACAATGGAGTTGGTATAAAGTTGCAGATTAAGCACAACAATGCATAGTGCGATGCACGGTGTGGCTCACTCATATCGGCCCTCAGTCTTTTTTCCATTTTATCCAGGTTAATGTCCGAGTCGCACAAAGCTGCTTCATGCAATGTAGTAAGAATAGACGGTTTGCGCACACTAAGTAACCCGCTAAATGTACCAAGTGCTGCTAGCTTTATGAGGTGTTCCAGACCTCTCCAAATATATTGTGAAGAAAATTTTAAACTAAGCGATCTATGGTACTGCAATAAGTATTCTATTCACGTCCTAATATATGTCGTGGTCTATCTATAGAGGGTCCTAATGATTGTGTATAGTTCCTAGTAGGCTTATGTCAGGTAGGCAATACCTGTAGGCTGGATATTCCTTAATAATGCAAAAAGACCATAGAGCGCTTAGCTTAACATTTGCTTCATGCAATGCCAGTACCGGTATAAAGGGTACTCGTGCACTGTACTTTTGTTGCATCAGTGATGTGAATAAGATGTACATTGTTCACAAAACTGTGTAGCGGAAAGCATGATGAGGCTTAGTCGCAAACTCCGATGCATGTGAAACAGGGGCTATTTGGTCAACAAAAAAACAATCACATTTTTGTGCTCCAATGAGAGGATATTTTCTTATAGTTATACAATATAACAATATATTACATATAGAGTTACCCTCCTATTTGTGTTCCAAAATCCTGTTCTGATTCACACAATGTTTTCCAAAGGGTATGTATTGGGATAGCAAAATAGCTACTGACAGCCATTTCTATTCATGGTTCTTATGTGTGTATCAGACATGAAGTGATATACGAATGTGGAAAGCAGACAAGCCATAAATCCTTTAGGCGTTGTCGTTTGTGATGTACGCCAGCGTTAAGTTTTAGAAAGTCCTTATCAGTAGTTAACCAATAAAGTAGTTTGAAGTAGTTTTATCTCCATATTAGTAAGAGTTAGATGGACATGCAAGTAGGATACTATATAAAAGAAGAACACAGGAGATTCCAGTGGCCTGCCCTAAGCCTGTCCAGACTGCAGATGGTGGCCAGGAAATTGTTTGTTCCAGCTCTATTCTCGGAGACGAGGCTCCTGGATTGTGTAACCATTTATATTCCTAAGCCAAGTAACTATTATTCTGTTATATCTTCTTATTTGTTGTAATAAATTGTATCTTTTTTCAAGATACTGGTTTGTGTGGCTTAATTAACTTTCTGTATCCAAGAACCTTATTTAGTTCCACCGGGAACATTAAAGGGTATCTCTACCAGGATATGCAAAACAGAATAAAAATATAGAGAACTTATAGTGTAGTCAGTCCAAAAAGTTAATTCATATAGAGGACAGATCCACAGTTCCAACTATTAGATCAAGTGCTTCATGTGATCTGATCCAGACGAAAGGTCACCTGACATGTATAAAACAATAGAACTATTCTACTCACATCAGTGCTTACATATGTGTAGACAATCTGCTCATAGCCCTCGTGTATTCGTAAATGTATGATTACAACACCGCTCACTTGTGTTCATAGGAAAATATCACACTCACTTGTATGCTTACATTTAACAAGTATTGAAGTTTCCCATAAGGGTTTCTTTGCATCTCCTCCTGGGGTTCAAAATCTGAGATTTCTTCAAACTCAAAAAATTCCATATAGTATTAAAAGATATTTATTTGAATCCAAGAAAACAAAAAATGAAACTTAGTTGGGTAAATACAATGGGAAAAATATTTTTGAAACCTTCTTTCTCTCTACATAGTGAGCATGAAATCCAAACAGAATGATATCCATACAGATCTTAAATCAGCGGTTGCTATAGTGATGAAAAGTGTTACATAGGGGCCCCAATAGTCTCACCTTGCATCAGCAATCGCAAGTACCGAGCTTTCTTCAGGATAAAAACCTCACCACCAACGCGTTTCGACTGTTCCTAGTCTTTGTCAAGGAGGAGGTATACTAATCCTGATGTCCTTTTTATTCTGTGCTAAGCTCTTCCCCTTCAGTTAAGGTATGGGCTGTGCGTGTCTTTTATGAGCTCCCCTATTAGCCAACTTCGTTCAAGGGACTTATAGGGTCATGAAGACTGCCTGAATATTAGGCCATATTTGAATTAAAATGATAGTTTATTTAGAATAGGTTAAAATCATTACCTCCGATATCCTTGTGTCTCCGCGGTTACCATAGTAACCCGCGCTAGTGGCCAATCCTGAGGCTACATTAAAATCTTTACTAGAGCCCGTTATACTTGGGCTCTAGTGTGTGGAACGCATTCGCTCCTGGATTACGTTCCACACTCAGATGGAAGCAGCGTGCCTGATCATATTTCCAGGCTGATCGGCCTCTAGTGTTAGAATGACATGTATTTTGTTACTATGGAGACCCGGATATACCACAAACTTTTACATAAAATGAAAAGGTAGATACTATGATGCTTAAATAACATTAAAACCAGAATAAATGTAGGATAATAAAACAATATTCTATACAACCTCACATAAGAGTAAATGAATATCATATTTGATTAAACCTTAGCATTATTAAGACGGATTATATAAATATATTAATAATTATAAAAATAACAGTGCATATGGATAAAATCATAAAAACCACTTAATTTCGAAATCGGCATTAAGACCAAAAGGGACCAGGGTTTTGGCATCACGTATAAACTTAATTTAATTTTGAGCCAAATTAATGCTTACATCTTTTTTTCTCCAATGCCCTTCTATTTTTTTAATACCAATCATCTGTGTGATACAATTATAGAACATGTATGTGACTCTTTAAAATGGTTTGATAAATTGTTTGTCAAATTCTTTTTTAATATTTCTGCAATGTTCCCCCCATCTTTCACGTAAAGTCCTTGATGTTCTACCTATATATTGGAGGTTACAATTGCATTGGCTCAAGTATATGCAATTATTGCTGTTACAAGTGTGGTAGAGGCACTGGAGAAGTCTGGGATGGCATGTATGTGTGTCCCAGATTCCTATCATATGTGTTTTAAAAACCCCAGGAAAAGTCTGTTATGCCAAACAGACCAGAAGTGTCGGCTTTTGGTAAAAGCCGAATAATGGGTTCTAGGGGTGTGGATGTGAGGAGAAGCTCCATCCACAGGCCATTCCAGGTGTTGGGCCTTTCAGTCTGAGAGCAGGCTGATTAGTAGTTGCACCTGGAAGTGGCTCAGATAAGCTGTATTAAGTTTTGGTTCAGTGTCTCACATACACTGGGGGAGAACAGACACTGAAGTTTGTTCAGAGACACTGTGATATTAGGAAGTGCTGTGTTTGTGGTAAGGCAGTAGGCCCTGCCACTTGTAGAGAGGGAATTACCTGTCTAGTTAGTGCCCAGACGGGCTAGGATTTATTTATGTTTTGTTTATTTTGTTGTTTATATTGCACCATAAAACTGGTTCTGACCAGTTTGCATGAAAACCCTGGACTGGTGTGCTGTTTCCTGGCTGCTGTGTGTAAGGAGGTGTCCATCTACCCCAAGAGAGGGACCCCCTACCCTGACTATATCACACAAATTATAAATTCTCGTATTTTAAAAACTTTTCCATTTGATGTGGATTTAAAATCTAATACTTTATTCGGTGTTCCATAATGCAATCACCACACCTGTGGAAACCTTGTGTATTAATGCGTCCAGTTCTCTTTTCTGGTATTGCACTCTTGACTCATCAGCCAATTTTTTAAATTGTGTGCTTTTCTATAAACAAAAGATGGATGTTCAGGAATAATTTGTTTTAATATAGGATCCTTAGTTAAAATATGCCAGTGTTTTCTTATCACCTTTTCTATATTTTTATACTGCCCATTAAATTGAGTTATAAAAGGTAATATCTTATTTTTCGAGATATTGCTTTGCCCCTTGTATTTTAAGATTGGACCTATCCACATTTTCTATCTCTTCTACTACCTCTTCTATTTTATTCGTGGCATAGCCTTTTTCAACAAATCTTTCTTTCATTTCTTCTCACTCTCTGTATTTGACTTTTAGGGATACTTTTAAGCCATGTGGGGTCACAGGAATATATGTGTTATCATCTGTCAGCTCAATATAATTCTTAGTATGGATTTTATTCTCGCTTATATATATATATATATATATATATATATATATACACACACACACACATAAATGCAAAACATTTATTGTTTCTTTACTTTTTTCAAAAGTAAGGGCAATGTTATAAATATTATAATTGAGTTTCCCGCAAAATATGTTGAGATCACTCTCCTTGCAATGCCAAATGAACGCAATGTCATCAATATAACATTTCCAAAGTTTTATATTGGTTTGATTGATGTTATTGTTCCATACCTTAAAGGGGAGGGGCTTAGCACAGAATAAAAAGGACATCCGGATTAGTATACCTCCACCTAGGAACAGTCGAAACGCATTGGTGGTGAGGTTTTTATCCTAAAGAAAGCTCGGTACTTGCGATTGCTGATGCAAGGTGAGACTATTGGGGCCCCTATATATCACTTTTTCGTCATTCTGTTTGGATTTCATGCTCTTTATGTAGAGAGAAAGAAGGTTTCAAAAAAAATTTCCATTGTATTTACCCAACTAAGTTTCATTTTTTGTTTTCTTGGATTCAAATAAATATCTTTAAATACTATATGGAATTTTTTGAGTTTGAAGAAAATCTCCGATTTTGAACCCCAGGAGGAGATGTAAAGAAACCCTTATGGGAATCTAGAATACTTGTTAAATGTAAGCATACAAGTGAGTGTGATATTTTCCTATGAACACGAGTGAGAGGTGTTGTAATCATACATCTACGAATACACAAGGGCTAAAGATACTCTTATATGAACGGAATATCTTCACATATGTAAGCACTGATGTGAGCATCCAAATAGTTCTAATGTTTTATACATGTCGGGTGACCTTTCGTCTGGATCAGATCACATGAAGCACTTGAACTAATAGTTGGAACTGTGGCTCTATCCCCTATATGAATTAACTTTTTGGACTTACTACACTATAAGTTCTCTATATTGTTATTCTGTTTTGCATACCCTGGGAGAGATACCCTTTGGAAAACATTGTGTGAATCAGAACAGGATTTTGGAACACAAATAGGAGGGTAACTCTATATGTAATATATTGTTATATTGTATAACTATAAGAAAATATCCTCTCATTGGAGCGCGAAAATTGTTTTTTGTTGTTTGTATTTAAATCCAGTTTTTGATAACACTGGAATTAATTTTTAGCTGCTCCTTACTTGCGCTAAGGTTAGATATTTTTCTGTTGAATTCCGTAGGGGCTATTTGGTGTGGCTTGATAGGTGTATGTGAACACATATGTAAGTAGGTCACTATTGTAGTAGCACGTATGCTATGATATATGGAATTCATGAGAAATGTGACCTTTGTCCTCTGATATCACAAAATCATAGCTATACTGTGGTAAAAATTGTGCATGACTGTGTATAATATTTTTAAATGACAGGAACAGATGTAACTGGATGTGCTGCTGTGCCCTGTATACCACAAGTTCAACTCTGCCCCTTACCAAGAGATCTTTATCTAAACCAGTTGTTCCAGCGGATGAGATATTTTGATCAAGTAGAAAGGACTCCAGAGTAGCATCATCATTTTTCCTGAAAAACAAACACAAAGCAAATGATCAAACTTAGACTACTTTGTTGTAAGAGTAGCATGTATTAACATAAAATGGCAACTCCAAATGTTAATTCAAGAGGAAAGCAGCACAACTTTGCAGCATACATACCATTTGCATGGTATATTTGGAGACTCTTTCCAGAACTCATGTCCTATTCCTTATCAACAGCAATAAACTAGCAACCTCACACAGCAAGACCATAAAGCAGTCAATGTTTCTGTCCTTTTCAAACTTTTATGAAGACATTACGGCTATTTTCTAAAGTACGCAAATATTGTTACTATCTCCTTTACTAATATACTGGGATCATAATACTGTTGTTCAGTAATTTTGCACATTACAAAACATGTAATATAAATAAACACTAATTTCGTTAATCCATTCAAATATGAAACATTTCTATGGATCTATATAATACTTGAAAAGGTCATTTTTATAATTTCTGCATTTATGTAGTTTGGTAAATGTCACCAAGGATTTAGAAAACTGTTCAATTTTCTAAATTTCTAGAATAGATAGTATTTATCTGGCACTCAGCATTTTAATGTAGTTCCACATAATTAACGGTTCTACTGTTAGAGGTAAGAAAACATTTTCAATAAAAAGTACTTAATTAAAAAAAAAAAAAAAGAATATGAAACTCTTCTTGTCGCAGAGTATGTCCAACGGCCTGTGTGAAAAGTACAGACTCCTAAAGATGATCCCATCCACCTTGAATGCAATAAATCTGAGCCTTGTTTTTGGTGCTGGCAGAATGTAGCATGATATGTAGGTAACTGCAAACACTTAAACTCAAAGGGGTGAGTGGCATGTATGGTTTGAAGGCACTGCCCTTATTATTGTTATACTTTATTTTTAAAAATGCCAACATATTATACAGTGCTGTACTCTGAAGAGATCATGATAAAATAAATGACATACAATGACATGAAACAGTAAGTGAATGTGACACTGCCCAAATAATCTTACAATCTAGGCTGTGTGGGAAACAATTGAAACATGAGACACTGTAGAGCAGGGTATGCAGTCGGGAAGCCGGCGGACCTAATCCGGACAGCCGGCTTTCCGACTGTCATATCTCGGCAAGGGTCTAAAGACAGGCGTCGATATGCGGACGCCTGTCATTAGACATACGCTGGGAGCCCGACATCCCGATCGAAGGGACGCCGAGCGCGGATAGCCCCGGGGTGGGGGGGTGGGGAGGGTTAGGTTTAGGGTTCCCGGGGGGACTTAGGGTTAGGTTAGGTTTAGGCTAGGGGAAGGGGGGGTTAGCGTTAGGCACCCCCGGCGGGGACTAAGGGTTAGGCACCCCCCCGGGAGGTTAGGTTTATGCGGCGGGGAAGGGGGGTTAAGGTTAGGCACTTGGGGGAAGGTTAGGGTTAGGCACCCCTAAGGGAGGGTTAGGATTAGGGGGTAGAAATAGGTTAGTATATACTTACCTGGGGACGATCAGGATGTCCTCCTCTGCTGGGATGCCGCTGTCAGGATTCCAACCGCCGGGCATAAATCATACCGATTCTTAGAGCAGTGGTCTCCTACCTTAATTGGGGTGTGAGCTATTTGAGAAAAACGAAACCTCTTGAAGAGCTAAATTTTATTTTATATACAAAATTAGCTACAGAGCATGCATAAACACTTTTAAAATACTTATGTTGAGCACTATGTAGATGTAGAAGGAGATATAATATAATGGCACTCTTCAGATGAACTGCAGCCTCAAATCACTTACCCCGACCCAGGTGTATCAAATTCAGTTGACTCCTCCAGCTTGTCCCCTGCTGCTTCACGGTCTCTTTGCAACCTGTCTTCAAGCTGCACATGTGGAGCTTCAAGACAGGGGTCTAATTCAGAGCCGCTCTCGAGCTCACAGCGCTCGCAAGCGGCTCAATGTTTGGCCAGTGCGCATGTGACGCGTCCGGCGTGCGCATGCACGAGCCCTGCCGAGCGACTGAACTTCAGTCGCTACGGGGCTCACTACAAGACGGGGCAGCTGTCGATGGTGAGTGACAGCTCGCCCCGTTTTGCAGGCGGGTAGTGGGGGTGGCTGCACAAATGCAAGTGTTCCCTTAGGAACGCCTGGCATTTGTGGGAGGACCTACTGACATCACTACTGATGTCAGTAGTGGACTTCCTGCTCTATTAGAGCAGGAAGTCCACTAGGCCTTGCGGAAGCCTAGACCCTGCTACAGGGTCTTGTCGCAAGGCCGATGGTCGCGATGATCGCGACAGTCTCCAGGTCGCTCGCACAACCTGTGGGAGGTCTCCCACAGCTTTGCGAGCGCCAGGAGAGAAAGAAAAAAAAAATGCCCACAGACCCTGCGAGCTGCCTGCGGAAGCGAGCAGGTCTGAATCAGGGCCAGGATGCGAAGAGACAGTGAAGCAAAAGCAGCTTTACGGAAGTGATAATTAAATATAGGAGGCATGATGAATCCCTCCAATACTGGGTTTTAACTCTGAAGAAGCGGAAGCGGCTCCCTAGGGCAAATCGGAGAAGTGGACACACCAGGCCGACACAGAGAGCCTCTGCAGGAGAACTCCATGGTGTCCGGCCGAGAGACTTGCAGACCCAAAATTTAGTCAACAGTTTTAGCTGTGTGACAAGGTCACGGCTATGGAGGGCTCGCAGAGAGACCGGAGACCCAGGTCTGCAGCTCAGCAGGTGGTATATTGCCAGGAGAGTGGGTACCGTCCAGATGGTGAGTGGAGGGCTCATCTAAAGTGGGCTTAGGAGTGCCGTTAAGGGAGAGCTCACAGCAGCACATCTGCACGGCTCAAGTCAAACCACGCCCCCCAAAGTGCTCAGTCTCTTGCGATGCGGTCAGCATAGATCAGCAAGGCTGTTGGCTGTGTCCATCACGCATTGCCGCTATGCTTTGTCAGATGAGAGCCGTAAGGCAAGCTACCGCCATAAGGTGAGCTACCAAAATTACAACCGCGAGTTACCGGTAGCTCGCGAGCGACAGGTTGGCGACCACTGCTGTAGTGAAATATCAATTGTAGTTGGTAGTATGCAAAGTATGTAAAGTATGTACGGCTAGTGTAGATAGATAGAAGCATTTTTAGCCACCAATAACATAGCAGTCATTGGTGACTGCCATTCTGTAACACTCCGGTCGAGTTTTATTGTTGGAATATGGAAAAACAGTGGAAAGTAAAAAATAAAAAATGTACCAGTAGAATTCCAAAACACACACTCTTAAGCGCCTGATTAGCATATGGAGATACTGTATCAAACTTATTTCCCAATCTATGCAGCAGCTTTTTAATAGAGGTAATTGCCACACCTCTTAGCAGTAAGAGCCGAAAAAGAGAATAATAAAAAGCGCTGCTGATTGGAGACCCTTTAGCTTAATAATAATAATTACAATTTAATGTCACATACAAATGGCCATATATAAGTACACAAAAATACAAGACAATTTACATAAACGACAGTATATAAAATTGTTTTCTAAAATATCAGGTTAATATCTGAGCATATAATTATGCCAACACCTCCACATATGTTGCTGTATTGTGGAAGTGAATAATATACATATAAATAATACACATAAAACAGCTCCACAGACCACTGGTCGTTCCCCTGGCTTATGTCCCAGAAAAATAACACTTCAAGGTTCCAAGTGTATTTTAATCTACACCCTTTTTATTGGGTCAAGGCTAATTGTATAGCAGTACTTTGTGTCCTTGATGGTTGAGAGAGACTTGATCATAGATATGTGTAAATACACGATCTCATATATTTTCTGTCCATTTAATATTTGAAAACTTTCTCTTGGAGAGATAGGGATCTTCCCATCACTCTTAATGAGATATGGGGCCAAATGTAATAGGGTGAGAGTTTAGAAAATGTGAGAGTTTAGCAGTAAACTCTCACATTGGTTGAGTTTTATCTTCAAAATGGGAAAACATCTGAATGAGATTTTAAATCGTGAGAGTTTTTTAAGTCTAAAAAAACATGCAAGTTCGCTCTGTTACTTTGTTTTTGGACTCTATTACATTGGTAAAGTTTAAAAAGTGTCAGAAACTCTCACTTTTCTAAACTCTCACCCTATTACATTTGGCCCATAGTGTCCAGCCAGGTAGGCGTAATATCAGCTATCATTCATCCGCTTCCTCTGTCTGAGGAAGCCGCTGAGGAATACCACAAGGCGGGGAAACGCGTTACAGACTCCAGCTCCACATTATCATCCACCAATACAGGGCGCCCTGTTGGATCAGACTGTGAGTAATCTTAAAAACAACTAAAAACAACTCTCAGTGAATATCATTATCTGGGCAATAATAAGACTTTTGGCAATTATTACTGCATACAAAGCGGATGAATGATAGCTGATATTATGCCTACCTGGCTGGGACATAAGTCAGAGGAACGACCAGTGGTCTGTGGAGCAGTTTTATGTGTATTATTTATATGTATATTATTCACAATACAGCAACATATGTGGAGGTGTTGGTGGTCTGCTATATCTTGTGGCTGCTCTATAATTATATGCTCAGATATTAACCTGATATTTTAGAAAATTTTATATACTGTAGTTTATGTAAATTGTCTTGTATTTTTGTGTGTCCTTATATATGGCCATTTGTATGTGACATTAAATTGTATTTATTATTATTACGCTAAAGGGTCTCCAATCAGCAGCGCTTTTTATTATTCTCTTTTTCGGGCTCGTACCAGTAGAATTGACAATACAGTTAGCTGCTAGTAACTCTGACTGTCCTCCAGTATCTATCTCCTTCTTCTGTTTCTGGTAAAGACTATCGCTCATAGTCATCTGCCAGATTGCAGTAGCCTGGTAACTTACTTTTATATCATGCTTATTGCTTTTCATAGAGCCAGGACACTTGTTCCCCAATTTCATAGAAGTTGTGGTGGCAGATAACACCACATGGAGGCCGCATGATCAACAAAAGAGAGACAGAGATGGCAACAGCGATGACACTTGAACTTGCTGGGCCCAACAGCTGAACTGAAGCCATCTGAAACTGCCATCTCTATGCCCCTTGGCACACTGTATATGTATTGTGGCCTCTGACAAGGGGTTTCAACAGGACCCGCACAAGCACTTAAACCACCCTTAGAGGTGGCACCCTTTCCCGGGCTTACGCCCCACTACCACTGCATCTTACCTTTGCAGGAGGGAGGTATAAATCCACCTTAATTATTATATATAAAACACACTGTCTTTTAAAGATAGAAGAAGGGTGGCATCCTATGTCCCTCAGAAGTGGAGCTTTGCCAAATTCCTCACTGACAAAGGAGTTGCTGGTTGCTTCTCTTTCACAGAAGCTATTGCATTTTGTGGTGTGCTGTGGGGCATTAATTACACTGGATGAGTGTTTTAGAAATTAGTGCCCTAGAGATTCCAAAAATGGTGGTGAATTCCCTGCTTTTCAAGCTATACATTTGCAGTTGAGTACCACTGCAGGGTTGAGATGCCTAAAGGTTACAAAACAACATAATACAGACTCCAGTTTTCAGCATCAGTTTATGAGGAGGCATTCCTAGAGCTTTGATAAAAGTAAGTAATTCCAAGGATAGTTGGCCAAGTCTCCAACATTGGTTGCTGTGTCTACTGACTTGGATGTATTCTCCTCACCATGGCAATAGCATAGCAGGTACTCGTGTATTGCCATAGCATTGTCACTGTTTGGTATAGAAAATTTCATAATTTTTATTAAACTATTTAAGCCTAATTCTTATACTTTCCTTAATACACCATATAAAAGAATGGAGAGTTCAACAACAATCAGGCAAATATATTAATGACTATTTAATAACTGTTATTAATAACTGCTCTAGAAAACTGGAAGCCATGTGGTCTAAAATAAGCACTGCTCTGATTTATCAGGGTGTACCTACCTGCTAAACTGTATCTAACAGAAGATCCCACTTTCTGCCTTTTATAATTATCAACCCTGTGACACTCTCTCATTTGGAGCTCACTGTAGGGATTTGCACACCCCAGATAGAAGTAGCCATAGGGTCAGATGACTCTATGTTGAGTGTCTCTTTTTTTGAACTCTGGGATTTTAAGGCAATTTATCGTTATACCTCTGCATGTCCCTGATGCTTGAGACTTGCAGGGTTTATTTTTTGGGGCATTATGCAACACTTTATGTATATACTGTATATCAACTATGACATTATGTGGAATGTTGACTGGATTTATTTATTAGATAAGTCATTGCTATCTTATACGTTGATTAGATTACAGGTTGAGTCTCCCATATCCAGATATTCCGAATTACGGAATATTTTTAGTATGACTGAGATAGTGAAACCTTTGCTTTCTGATGGTTCAATGTACACAAACTTTTTTTAAAGCACAAAATCATTAAAATACAGTATAATATAACCTTCAGGCTGTGTGTATAAGGTGTATATGAAACATAAATGAATTTCATGTTTGTACACAAACTTTTTTTGATGCTCAAAATTATTAAAAATATTGTAGAAAATGACCTGTAGGCTGTGTGTATAAGGTGTATATAACACATAAATGCATTATGTGTTTAGATATGGGTCCCATACCCAAGATATTTCTTTATATTATGCAAATATTCCAAAATACGGAATATTCCGATATATCCAAAATACCCCTGGTCCCAAGCATTTTGGATATGGGAGACTCAACCTGTACTTACCAATTTACATATTTTCCTATACCACAGAATATTTTCAAACTCTCTCCCTTTATTACTTATTACTTCATTCTTTGTCACTTTTTGTATATAATTATTTGCCAGTCACTAGAGAGCTAAACACACAGGGCCTGATTCAGACCTGCTCGTAAGCGTCCGCACGCTCGCTCTGAGCGATGGTCGCACAACTGCGCATGCGTATGGGTCGCAATGTGCGTGCGGAAATCAGTCATTGCGGTCGGAAATCGTGCGCTCGTAAAACACAGAGGGGATGCTATTTTGAGTGACAGAATGTACCGTTTGTGGGTGGTAACAGGGGAAGGTGCTTGAAAACGGGGGAGTGGAGATCCGAACGCAGGCGTGCCCAACGGTCAAAAGGGCGTTTAATGGGAGTGCATAATTAGCAAAGGAGCGTCATCGATCACGTCACTTGGTTGTCTTTTAGCCTGAACTGCTCGCAGTGATTGCGGGAAGTAATTCGTACCGCAAGCGCTGCGAGCAGTTCAGATGCCGGTCGATGTTCCCGATTAATACAATAAAAACAGGAGATGACGTGATTTGCGAACGGCAAAGGGGCGTCTTGAAAAAATAACGAGTGCATTTAGCGGGCGCTCGCACAGACATAGAGGCGTCCTCACACCGCAAAGAGCGAGCGCTCAATTTAAATTAGGGATGAAAATCCGAACTCAGGCCCTGATTCAGAGCCAGACGCTCTGACCAGAGCGCTCACTCTGAATCAGGGCCCACCTCCATAATTATGGAGCGTCCTCCTGGACGCTCGTATAGCTGTGGGTCACCACCCACAGCATATACGAGCGTGCAGGTTGATGGTCGCGATGGTCTTGACCATCGCGACCATCGCCACTGCGAGCCGAAGCCTGCGGTTGAGTTTCTCAACCTCAAGGCCCGGAGTGATTTTAGCTCTATCAGAGCCAAAATCACTCCCACTGACATCACTAGTGATGTCAGTGGGGCCGGCTTCTGACGGTAGGCGTTCCCTTGGGAACGCCCCCGTCTGGGAGGCACGCCCCCGGCACGCCCACCAAAGGGGGCGTGCTGTCAATAAACATCGACAGCACGCCCCCTTTGATCAGACACAGCGAGCGAAGTAAAGTCCTTCGCTCGTCGCGTCTCGCGCATGCGCACGACGGAGCTCCCTCCGTCGTGCGCATGCGCAGTGCACACCATCGACCCACTTGCGAGCGGACAGCCGCTCGCGAGTGGGTCTGAATCAGGCCCTCAGCGTGCAAACTCGAACCTATCCGAGCCTGCACATCCCTAATTTAAATATCCGGCACTTTTTTGAGAGCGAGCGGCCGCAAATAGCGTCCGGGTCTGAATCAGGCCCACAGTTCACAGATCCTTGCACTTCATCCATTCCACATTTTGGAAATATATCCATCCTTCTTTTTTTCTGGAGTTTCTCCCAGATAATCAACAATATAATAAGTAATTTATTATGTACGTGTCTATAAAACTATATTCAAAAAAACAGTCCTTTTCAAGACCATTCACTGTTAAAGCACACCAAAGACTTAAGCTGGCCACACATATAAAGATTATCTGTCCAACCAGCTAACTAGTTGATTGGTTGGAATGAAAATCTGGTAAGGTATGAAAGCAAATGACAATCAGCAATTTGGTCCCAAACGCCGGAAAATGGACAAAAACTGTTGTTTGTTAAATGTTTGATCTAAACAATTTGTTCAAACTTGTCTGAACGACCATTTTCATCTGTTTTCTGGCATTTAGGAGCAAATTGCTGATCATCATTTACTCCCGTACGTTACCAGATTTTCATTCCAACCAATCAAACTAGTTGGCTGGTTGGACAGATGATCTTTAGATGTGTGGCCAACTTAAGTTTCAGAATAGCCATGCCACAAAAAAAAAAAAAAAATTCAGTCTGGGTTGCAGCTCCTCAGCTACTAGAAGTAAAATAGAGGCAAAACATGAGGACGTACAAGCAGATGTCAAAGGATCAATGGAATGGGGTTATAGCAGGGGCGTATCTATAATGGGTGCAGGGTGTGCGGTGCACAAGGGCCCCTGGGTCCAGGGGGGCCCGCACCGAACACCCTGCACCCATATTATCTAATACTTACCTCTCCCGAGGTCTCAGCACTGCACAAAACGCCGGAAAATGGCCGCTGCAGCCATTTCTCATCACTCATGAGCTCCACCTTCCGGCTCCCACAGTGGGTAGTGGGAGAAACGTCATGACGTGCAGAGCGGGCTGGGAGGACGAAGGAGCGGACAGCGGCGGGTGAGGGAGCAGGGATTCAGGTGTTTTGTGTGTGTGTGTGTGTGTGTGTCTGTCTTTATCCTTATATATGTAAGTGCCACTGGCACTGCATAGGAGGGGGCACTGCATTGGGGGGACTACTACTGGGGGTACTATATAAGGGGCTCTACTAAGGGCACTGCATAGGGGAGACCACTACTGGGAGCACTGCATAGGTGGCACTACCACTGGGGGCACTATATAAGGGGCACTACTGGGGCAGTGCCTAGGGGGGACAACTACTGGGGGCACTGCATAGGGGGGACTACTATTGGGGGCACTATATAAGGGGCACTGCATAGGGAGATAGGGGGGACTACTACTGGGGGCACTATATAAGGGGCACTACTGGGGGCACTGCATAGGGTGTGGACTACTACTGGAGGCACTACATATGGGGGACCACTACTGGGGGCACTGGAAAGGGGGGATTACTACTTGGGGCACTGCTTAGGGGACTACCACTGGGGGCACTATATAAGGGGCACTGCATAGGGGGGACTACTACTGGGGGCACTGTATAAGGGGCACTGCACAGGGGGACCACTACTGGGACCACTAATGGGGGCACTGCATAGTGGGACCACTACTAGTGGCACTGTCATGGAATGAGGAACTTGGAGTTGTGTAACCGAACTGAGGTGTTGGACAGAGACACCTGGATCAGTAGTTGGTTTGAAACTGGACGGATTAATACAATTTCTGCTCATACAGTTTAAATAAAAAGATTGTAGTGTAAGATGAATTACTAGAGTCCTCTGAGCAGAAATAACGCAACTAGAAGATGCTGAATAAGATTGTAGGGGAAAGTCTCTAATTAGTCGTTGAACTTGGAAAAGGAACTGTAGACTTGGAACTTGAATTATTTTGATCTCCGGACTGGAGTATCGTGGACTGAACTGAAGAACTTGGATTTGACTCCGGGCTGGAGTACTGTGGATTGAACTGAAGAATTGGAATTGTCTCCGGACTGGAGTACTGTGGATTGAACTGAAGAACTTGGATTTGCTTTGTTGTGCTGGAAAGCATAGGTTTCACACCAGGAGCTCAGGAACATAGGTCATGCTGCAGCAATGGACATTGTTGTACTGGCAACCAGCATGTGTTACAGTGAGGTCCTTTATAGCACCAGGCTGGAGCGGATTGCCTGAGGCAACTAGGGACTGCTGCTGACTGGATGCATCGGTATCACCTGACCTGGCCCAAGATGGCTTCGCCCAGGTCCTGGAGAGTTTGAATGCTGGACCGCCGCGCGCACAGGGATCTGCGGCAGCGGGACACAGGCAACAGTGGGGATGTTGCAGCCGATCCTCCAACAGAGGCCCTGCACCAGAGATCACCAGAGTAGCAGGCAGATAGCACGGCAGAGTGCGACGGCACAGATGCACAGGAAGGTACAAGGGTCTGGGGCGGAGGTTTCTGGCACGGTTTGTGACAGGCACTGTATAAGAGGATATTACTGGGGGCACTATAGAAGGGGCACTATATAAGGGCCACTGCATAAGGGGCACTACTGGGGACACTGCATAAGGGGCACTGTATAAAGGTGCATTACTGGGAGCATTGTATAAGGGGCACTGCTCCTGGGGACATTGCATAAGGGGCACTACTATAGTGGGCATTGAAAGAGGGACACTACTACTTGGGGCATTAAGGTGCATATGGAATCTAAAGGAATGTTCCCAGAGTGACGAGAAACGGTGTGTAATATTTACACGCCCCATTTTCCTGTGGCCACGCCCCTTGTGGCATGTGACCACGCCCACTTTCCCAGCACACAGACACAGCCATGGCCAGACATTTTGAGAATGACACAAGTATTGTTTTTCACAAAGTTTGCTGCTTCAGAGTTTTTAGACCTTTTTGTCAGAAGTTACTATGGTATACTGAAGGAAAATTACTAGCATTTCATAAGTGTTAAAGGCTTTTATTGAGAATTACATTAAGTTTATGCAAAGAGTCAATATTTGCAGTGGTGACCCTTCTTTTTCAAGACCTCTACAAATTGCCCCGGCATGCTGTCAAGCAACTTCCATCAGTCCTGTGTCATGCCAACAGTAAAGCATCCTGAGACCATTCTTATGTGGGGTTGCTTCTCAGCCAAGGGAGTGGGATCACTCACAATTTTGCCTAAGAACACAGCCATGAATAAAGCATGGTACCAAAACATCCTCCAAAAGCAACTTCTCCCAACCATCCAAGAACAGTTTGGTGACGAACAATGTCTTTTCCAGCATGATGGAGCACCTTGCCATAAGGTCAAAGTGATAACTAAGTGGCTCAGGGAACAAAACATTGAAATTTTGGGTCCATGGCCAGGAAACTCCCCAGACCTTAATCCCATTGAGAACTTGTGGTCAATCCTCATGAGAAGGGTGGACAAACAAAAACCCACAAATGCTGACAAACTCCAAGCATTGATTAAGCAAGAATGGGCAGCCATCAGTCAGTATGTGGCCCAAAATTTGATTGACAGCATGCCAGGACGAATTGCAGAGGTCTTGAAAAAGAAGGGTCAACACTGCAAATATTGACTCTCTACATAAACTTAATGTAATTGTCAATAAAAGCCCTTGACACTTATGAAATGCTTGTAATTTTACTTCAGAATACCATAGTACCATATGACAAAAGGTCTAAAAACACAAGCCGCAAACTTTGTGAAAACCAATACTTGTGTCATTCTCAAAACTTTTGGCCATGGCTGTACTTGGGGGAGGGGGGGGGTCAAGGCTCCAATTCTTAACCTGCACTGGGCTCCAAATACTCTAGCTACGCTACAGGAAAGCAGTATTTAACCTTCAAAGAAGAATTTAATAGAATTATAAACATGTGAAATGAATTTGTAAATGTTTGCCATGCTAATTTATGAACAGTGTTCGGTCATACCTGGAGAAGTTATTGTTGATTTTGTTTTGTCCCATACGTGACGTCACATATGGGATAGAGATAACATTCTTTCACTAACATTTTAAACCCAACTACAGTTATCTGGTGCAAATAATGAGATATCTCCTTCCCACAACTGAATTGGCTATATACATTCAACTACATAAGCTACTCCAACCAATAGCTTACTTGCAAAACAAATTTTATTTGCTCAGATTCGACTAAAAAAGAAAAATACACGATGTTAGTGTTTTTTTATACACTTTATTGCGAGATTACCAAGACTAACAATATTGTGATAAACAAATAAGTCATTGGGAGCGATGGACCATCTTCCGAGTTCAACAAGAAGTATACAAGACGCTTCAAATTCTATCACATAGGTATAACAAAAATTAGCACCTCCCCAACTGTTCAGCAGGTGGAGAGAACTACAAACTTCACTCCTGATCAGTGGGTAGTAGTGAAATATGATGAGAAAGTATCCAGGAGAAATTATAAAGGTCATGTCTCAAGATCAACTCCAAGTCACCATCATGGTTCCAACTGGTGTCACTGGTCATTACAAATGGCCACAACCCCAGGACTGTGGGCCTGATCAGCACAGGCACGCCTCCGTTCGCCCCCACCACCCCCCGTCACCACCCACAAACAGCACTTCCTGTCAATCATTATCTGAAGGGGTCTGCGTACATGCCGCGTGTAGTCTGGCGTATGCTTACTCCATCGCACTGGCTAGTTCGCGCGCAGTGCGATGCATACACATGCACAGTACAAAACCATCTGCCAAGTGTGTGTGTTCTCTCCTGTGCGTTGCTTGCTGAATCAGGCCCTGCATCCCGTACAGTTATGAGGTGAAATTATTTTCTCTTCCCATTGTAGTGAACAGAAAACTGTTCAAGTACAGGGAATTTATAAATCAGTTAAAAAATTACTTCATAATTATCATATTTAATGCTTATTATAATTTGTAATATTACCTCAAGTATCATTTTTTATTTCTCTTGTGTAATATATTACAAATACTCACCTTTTTCTATATAATTAGTTAATTTGTGTGAATTATTACTAAGTTAGTTGTCTGCAATGTTTCTTTAGCCAATAAATATTGTTTTTAATCAATAATAGGCATAGTTTTAAGCTGTCCATCCACTATACAGTTTTCTGTAAGATATCATCTGGCTGGTTGGACTGAAAACCTGGTAATGTATGGGAGCAAATGACAGTCGATCATATGGTTTTAAATACTGAAAAAAGGAAAAAAATTTTTCAAATGTGTGTGTTTTAACCAATTTATCTGAACAACCATTTTTAGCTATTTTCCAGTGTTTGTGAGCAAACGGACGATTGTCATTTACTCCCATACATTACCAGGTTTTCATTCCAACCAGCCAGATATCTGACAGATAATTGTATAGTGTATGGCCAACTTTACTTATGGTCATTTTACCAAATAGTGCAAGAGTCAGATGGATCATTATCACTTCACAAATTGTATAAGTGTAAGCATTTAAATAATGTTATATGTTTTTATTTCAATGAAACATCTACTAAGATTGTGTTTGTCCATGATCTGTATCTGTTAAATGATAGAAGTTGTCTATTAACCAACGCTGTGATAGACTAAATGACCTCAAATATAAAAAATTAAATAAAAATGTAACTTACATTAGAATTCCAACAAGAGCACTCCTGAACTGTTCCCGATTTCTCTTTGGGTGAGAATAACTGCTTTGTGTAATTACAGAGGAAGGTCCAGCAGAGAAATGATCATATTTTGGCGATTTACCCTTTGGAAAGCTTGTATTCACGATTTTGCTTTTCTTGTGTTGTGGTATGACAAAAAGTCCTAAAATATAAATCACATGAAGCTTTTCACATTTCACAATATATAAATAGTACAGTAAATAATTTTTTAGTTCTGAAAGACCTAGGGCGAGTGGTGGGCCCACAATATAAACATTGAATGGCTTGTTGGCGGGCTGTGGAGATATATATCCACATACATATATATATATATATATATATATATATACACGCATTAGTAAAAATGGCGATTAAATTCAGTGCAATCTGAATAGCGCCGGGATGGATTTCCCGGCGCTATTCTATTCTATGCTGAGCAGCAATTTTCAAATAGTGCCTCAGATTCTCAACTGGATAGAAATCTAGAATGGAACTTGGCCATTGTAGTGACCATCTATTTGTGGTTCAATCACACCAGTGTTGCTCTGGCCAAGTTGGATACGGGGTGGCGGCGCTCATGGTCCAGGCGGTCAGAGTCCAGACGCTGGCATTCAGGCAGGGGTAGGAGACAGACACCTGTCGGTAAGTATGCTAGCCCTGCCCCTAAACCTAACCATCCCTACATGCGGACTAAACCTATCCCCCCCCCATGGTCTAATCCTTACCCTCCCCCTAGTGCCTAACCCTAAAATAACCCTCCCTCTAATGCCTAACCCTAACCATCCTCCTAGTGCCTAACCCTGCCCCTAACCCCAACACTTACAGTCTGGATGCCGGCAGTCGGGATGCCAGTGCTGGGATTCAAACTGGTGTCAGGATTGCGCTCGGGCATTCTGAGTGCTGGCATCCCAACAGCGGGGATATCAACTACATCCCCCCTGGCCTTGTGCTTGGGATCATTGTTCTGCTGAAAGACGAACTTTTGCCAAAGCTTTGGTTTTCTAGCAGGCTGTCTTGTCATATCTCCCGGCATTTTGCACCATTTGTCGATCCTTCAATTTTTACAAGCTGCCCATATATAAAGGGAAGATGGGTATCTTGTCAATGCGCTAACCTGCTTCCTACCCACCTCTCAGGGTATAAATAGAGTAACACCACACTCAACAGAAGTCGTAAACAGAAAGAATCACCCTGGCCATGAGATGGTGCTGGTATAACTGGTATCACTGACAAATTTGACAAAATGAATATGAACAAATAAATAAAATACTTAATCCTTTAAAAAGATTTTCAATAGTGTATCTGAGAATATTTATCTTCCGGTTGTATTTGATAGATCCATTTGTTTCTCTCAAATTCATGTATGAAAATATCATGGAAAAAGAAAAAGTCATATGAAATACATGTACATTAAACATTTTTTAACATTTTTGGCCCCAAAAAAAGATTGCCTACCCCACTCACAGTGCAGTCAGTGACCAGCGTTGTGTCGTTTGGACTTGAGATGAGGGGGTGGGGCCAGTGCTGTGTGGGTGTGGTCTACACAGGGTGTGTGCCTGTGCCGTGGGGTCCGGCTAACTCCACAAAGGGCATAGCTAGCACCTACCTTTAACCACTTTGTAGTGCAGCTACCGCAAAAATAATAATGTTTTTTTTGTGTGTGTGACATGGTATGAACTGTATTGTTTACGAGTGCTAGAATAGTTGAAGTTATTAAAAAAGAAAAAATTTCCACTGTTGCCATATTTTTTTTATAAGTGTTCCTGCCACATCTCTATCCACTGTAGTAAATCAATAAATAAACAGCCTTCTTAGCTGTAGCCTTTTTAAAAAAAATAAAATAAATAGATGCATTCACAAAACTGGATCAGAACAGCAATGCTGGGTACCAGTGATCACGGTGAGCAAAAAAAATATTGTGGGTCCCAGAGACCCCTCACTTTAAAATATTGGGGTCCTACTCCACAGTTTCTGGGTCTCATCACATATTATGGCGGGTGAGGACACGCAACAGTTGGGACATTGCTGGGGGCAGGTAGCAGTTGGGGTAGAGCTGTAGTATAGGCAGGGAGAAGTGGGGGTAGAGGGGTGCCATGGGTAGGGAGGGGTAGGTGCAGACAGCAGTTGTGACAGTGCTGGGGGCAAGGAGGGAGCTAGGGGCAGACAGTGCTAGGAAGGGAACAAGGGTAGAAAGCAGCTGGAGCAGTACTGGGGGGCAAGGAGGGGGTTCGAGGCATGCAGTACTGGAGGTATGGAGTGTGCAAAGGTACATAGTAGCTGGGGCAGTACTGGGGGCAAGGAGGCGATAATGTGAGCGGCGGGACCCAGCGGGTTGCATACACACTTGCCTGTGCCGGCTGCGATGGAACAGCGGGGGCCACGCTGCATTCGGCAGCAAGGCCCCCGCTGACGATATCACCCGTCGTACCTGACCTGCATGCAGGTCCGGCAAGCATTGTCGCTGACGGCGCATGGGAGTGCCCATCGTCAGCGACATAGTTGGTACACACTGCCTGATGTGGATGATATGTCGTCTGATCCGTCAGATCGGATAACATATCGTCTAGTGTGTACCTGGCTTAAGAGTTGCCTACTATGTTTTAGAAGCCATCAGAAATATTCTATAGTTGCTGTTACCTATACACATCCATAGCACCACTACAGGGATGCTGAGGAACCATTGCTGCCCACACGATACACTGATAGAGGGAAGCCAGAAGGACCATGTTCTGACTGCTCACAGTGAGGAGGGAATGCATACACTCACCCATAGCAGGAGGTGTTGATGATCTTCCAGAAGTGCTCCCTCTCCAGCCTCTCCTCCTCCTCTGGGCTCTTGCGCTGCCTCTGCTCGGTGTGGGGGGCTATGAGCCGGACTCCCTGTGGTCGCCTTGCTGCGCTCCGCTCCCAGCTCTCAACTGCTTCAACGGTGAGTGGCCGCCTTGGGAGCAGGGGGAGGCGCTGCTTCTGCTCCCGGCAATGGGCGAGGCCTGGCGGTCCCAGGACTGAGCAGCCTGATTGGGTGAGGATCCCTTACACTGACTACTACCACCTAGTGCAGGAAGAACACTCCCCATTGTCCAAATTTCATAGGGAAATTAAACTGTGAGCTTAAAACTAATTAAAAAAAAAGTGTACTTGTGCCAACTCCTTTTCTCTTCACTATGCTCCTCCAGTCATCAGGCGGCTGCAGTGAGTGTAGGTTCATTCAGACAAGGGGAATTGGTAGGGCTTCATGTCGGTGGGGGCGGTGCTTGGGGCACCCGGCGGGAACTACAGAGCTTCGGTAAGGGGTTGAATAGCCAGAGCTTCAGGAGGCCAGAGGGATTGGGCTAGGCTTAGCAAAATAAGTGGGTGGAGCCATGGTTTATAGGGCAGAGCTTAAGACAGCCGCAAAAGAGTGGGAGGGGCTTCGGGAATCCGGTAGTGAGAGTCACAGTGATGCTTTTGAATTGGCCAGGGGTGTTGTATAGACGGCCGCTGGTGGTGACAGGAAAACATTTTTTTTCTGTCAACACCATCTGCAGGGGATCCTGTGGGCCTATTTTCAATGGGGGTGGGGAGCTGTAGCTCCACCAGCTCCATTGTTAATCCGGCCCTGAGTGCAGTGCAGGACTAGTAAGCACATAAAGGTTTCTTATCCACACAAATCTCTGGTCTCCACAGAAACGCATATGGGGCACCCCAAAGTAGACAAAAATAAAGGTGGGCGTACATTGCTCACATAGGTAGGTGCATTATTTTTCACACCAAGGTATCTTTTCAGGTGTTCCTCCTCTTAAATTCAGGCTGTATCTCTATATCACATTTAAAGTTATATATGTTTATTACCATCTACTCCAAGTTTGTTGGCCAGTACTGTGCGTTCATGATATCTGTTATTTTATTTTCTCAATAACTACTGAATACTTACAGAGCTGTTGTTTTTTCCTTTTATATGCCCCAATATATTTATTGTGGGGTGAGGGATAATACCTCCTTTAACAGGAGGAACACCTGAAAAGATACCTTGGTGTGAAAAATAATGCACCTACCTATGTGAGCAGCGTACGCCCACCTTTATTTTTGTCTACTTTGGGGTGCCCATATGTGTTTCTGTGGAGACCTGAGATTTGGGTGGAAAAGAAACCTCTATGTGCTTACTACTGATCCACTGCACTGTGAATGGGGTAGGCAATCTTTCCTTCGGTCCAGAAACACAAACATTTGATTTACATGTAATTCATATGAATTTATATTTTATGTGACGAGTTCCCATTTCTGATCTTTTTCCATGCTATTTTCATACATGAATTTGGGAGAAACAGTGGATCTAACAAATAATACCGGAAGATCAATATTGTGACATACACTATTGGAAATCTCTGCTTGAAATGATTAAGTAATTGTTATTTATTTGTTCATATTCATTTTGTCATATATATCAGTGATACCAATTATACCAGCACCATCTCATATCCATGGTGATTCCTTCTAGTTACAAGATGCCCAGTCCGCACTGAAGAAGAGCATCCCCACAACATGATGTCCCCACCCTGCTTACTGTTGGGATGGGGTTTGCTGAGAAATAGGCAGTGTTAAGTTTTCGACACAAAAATCTTTTTTGAATTGAAGCCAAAAAGCTCCACTTTTGTCTCATCTGACCATAACATTTTGTCCCATACTTTAGCTGGGTCACTCTGATGTTTTGTAACAAACTATATACAAGTAGGAAAAGATGCACATGGTTAAAAAAAAAAAACTTTTATTATTTTTAATTAATAATAAGAATAATAAAATAATTAGAATAATAAAATCAGCGAATTAGAACTGAAAATAATAGTGTGTAAAGATGTGAAAAAAGTGTAAAGATTACTGTGCACACTGCAAATTGCTCCTATGTATCCTTGTAGTGATTACTTAGTAAGAAAGGGAGGGGGGTTGTTATTAACCCTACACTTCACATAAATGTATCTATCTTGAAGAGTAAATACATATGAAGTTGGACCACTACAGTGTATAGGAATATTGTGCCCTCTAATGCTTCAATTATTTTGGTAGGCGCATCCATTTAAATATATGAGAACCCTGTTTTAAACAAGTAAATTTCCAACTGGATTAAGCGTGGCCTCTAATGTAATTACCACTTCCAGATTCATTTAGGGAGTATATTAAAAAACAAAAAGGTGCCGACACTGTGGGACTATTGGGTACCTTTAGAAAAAAAAAGCACTACCTTTAAGGAAGTGCACCAATCATTACATTTAGTGGTGAAATACATGTGCAGAAATCATTTAGTGGTGAAATGCAGGCAGGTTGAGATGTAGCAGCTATCTAGGCTGATCATGACTGAACATGAGGCGGAGGGCCTGATTCACTAAGGATCACAATTCTTCTTATACGCACGCGCCACAGTTTCTAATATCAGCGGTGCTATTTAAATGTGTGCATTCACATTGCGAACGCAGCCTGACATAAGGACGCCCACTTCCCCTTACTCACATCCGTGTACTAGGGCAACATAGCAAAACAATCAGTAACATCTAGTAACCTCGGACCCAGACGCACAGTTAATGAAGCCCAGACCTCACTCAGGAATTGCTAACCTCTGCGCATGCTATGAGACCTCAGGAGGCATCTGGTATCGCAGTGGATAATTTATGAACGCCCATGCAACGGCATTGAAATGCACTGGTACGCCTACATTTGTATGACCTCCCACCCACAAACGGCACTTCCTGTCAATCAATCTGTAATGCGTCTGCATAGCCTCTGCGTACGCAGCTCTGACCGCGTCTGGTTCGCGCACTGCGATGCATACGCATGTGCAGTGCAAATTAATTGACCGATTGCGTGCGTATTAGCAACTGCATTACTTGCTGAATCAGTCCCTGAATTCCATCATAAATGTGATGTCACTCAGCTTTGGTATAAAAGTCACTGTTTGGTATAGAACACTTGTTATCAGCTGAGTGTGAGCTATATATCGTAAATATATTCTTTACTGATGTGACTATGTCTGCTGATATATCTCACAATCCAAGATAAGTTTATTTTATCCTAAATGTTTGATGAACATAATGTTTGAATTAAAATTGTTCATACATTTGGGTATGTTAGAAGTCTACCATTTGATATAATTTAGACCATACCCCTTCAAGTGATTTAGATTTAATGCTCACAGCTGCGTCCAGTAGAAGAGGTGTACAGATAACTGGGGGTACTAGTGTTACACAATAAACCAATCTCTGATGTTTGCAGCTACTGAAATACATTGTTTGGAAAAAAAACTTGGACTTCATATTATAAAGAGGGAAGAAGCCTTTCTGGGATGACATTACATGGATTTTTTTATACTTTAGTTTTCTTGACAGCTTAGAATATATTTGTCATTCCTCTATGACTTTCATCTGAACCATTTTGACTTTTTTCTTCTCACTATTTATGAACTGAAGAAAATGCTTTTCTGCAGTTTTTTCTTATTTTTTTATTTTACATAATAAAAATAGCAGATACATCACAGATTTCATCACTTTGCAATATAGGACAGCCCCGATATCTCACAATGGCGGCTGACTACTTCCACAATTTATAAAGATGAGCTGTATACCATGGATAGGTTGGTGTACTTGGATGGCCTTGGTGGTTAGGTAAGAGGTCTTCTCTAGGTTTAGTAGAGAAAACACAAATCTGAAAACTGTGTATATACCATACTTATTTATTGTTACCTTACAAAATGTATAATAAGGAAGAGGGGTGAAGGGAGACCCTAAGCACTGGTACCAATATTAGTTCAATATATTATATTGAAAGCAGAAAAAGCTCCATAATCAGATAATCAAAATTGTGTAATGATGCCCAATACCAATTGAAAAATAGGAGGTGCACCCAAAAGAGTAAGTTAAATGGCAAAAAGGAAAAGCGGAAAGTACTCTCTATTATTCTATTATAGGGGCACAAATCTCTGCTAATAGTAGAATAAAATAAAATTTAACATTTATTAGAAAATATCAATAAAACAAGCCTCAGGACAGACAAAATGAACAGACAACATGTAAACAGATATGCAGGATACTAAGTAAGGATTGGTTGGATAAGTCGGAAAGTAATATTACCATCCGATGGTAACCTGCAAGCAAAGCATAAACGTATATGTATGTATAAAGGATCTACATTATTCAAGGGGCGAGACCATCCAATAAAGTAAGTATGGATCTCATGCAAGAATATTCAAATCATAAAGATCAAAAATTAATCACAGTACTGTTGTTACGTAGTGGGTCTCTACAGCGTCCTGGTGGTCTCTAATAATGTCATCCCATCAAATATAAATACATACTCATAAAGATAATAGCCTAGGTGAAAAATCTAAGTCTAGATGAGAGAAACCTTAATAGGTACAATTGTGTGACAATCAAAAATTATATATATCAAAATATGATGCTGAAACACAACGCTGCTACAGCTATACACTGGGGTAGGATATGTCTACCAAAAAGATTCCCTATGTATGCCAAAATATCCAGAAACATAAGTTGCTTGAAGCGATAATAACATTAGTTATTATAAGTATTATAAATGTGAGTATGAAAAACTCTGGTGGTTTAAGATAGAAAAGAAACATGATATATCAGGTATAAAATTATAGTAGATAAAATAATGAAATTGAAGTAACCACTCACTTAACAGTAAGGGATAGGTGGCTGCTGTGTTCCATGTACAAGATGCAGTGAATGGAACATGAGCGGACCTACCACATATACCATGAGGGTAAGAAAATATAGTATAGTAGGTGTCCAGAAACTCCCTTGCTCAATCCAGAAAATAGCCTGGTGTGTAAAATGCAGGCTACTAGGTGGGGCAGTGAAAGAATGTGAAAACCTGAGATCTAGTGACCAATGGTAATAGCAGAGTAATATGGCACTCCTGGTGTCAGAATCATGAGAGGAATCTCCGCATTATAAGCTCATATGTTTCTTTTCTATCTTAAACCACCAGAGTTTTTAATACTGTGTGTGTGTATATATATATAGGTATATGTATTTGCATATGTATGTATATGTATATACAGTCAGGTGCATAAATATTGGGACATTGACAGAATTTTCATATTTTGTCCTCTATTCACCACCACAGTGGCTTTGAAATGAAACAAACAAGATGTGCTTTAACTGCAGACTTTCAGATTTAATTTCAGGGTAATTACATCCAAATCAGGTGAACGGTGTAGGAATTACAACGGTTTCTATATGTGCCTCCCACTTTTTAAGGGGCCAAAAGTAATGGGACAAACTAAACAATCCTAAATCTAACTTTCACTTTTTAATACTTTGTTGCAAATCCTTTGCAGGCAATTACAGCCTGAAGTCTGGAACGCATAGACATCACCAGACGCTGGGTTTCATCCCTGGTGATGCTCAGCCAGGCCTCTACTGCAAATGTCTTCAGTTCCTTCTTGTTCTTGGGGCATTTTCCCTTCAGTTTTGTCTTCATCAAGTGAAATGCATGCTCAATTGGATTCAGGTCAGGGGATTGACTTGGCCATTGCATAACATTCCACTTTTTAGCCTTAAAAAACTGTTTGGTTGCTATTGCAGTATGCTTCGGGTCATTGTCCATCTGCACTGTGAAGCGCCGTCCAATGAGTTCTGAAGCATTTGACTGAATATGAGCATATAATATTGCCCAAAACACTTGAGAATTCATTCTGCTGCTTTTGTCAGCAGCCACACCATCAATAAATACAAGGGAACCAGTTCCATTGGCAGCCATACATGCCCACGCCATGACAAGACCACCACCATGCTTCACTGATGAGGTTGTATGTTTTGGATCATGAGCAGTTCCTTTCCTTCTCCATACTCTTCTCTTCCCATCACTCTGGTACAAGTTGATCTCTGTCTCATCTGTCCATAGGATGTTGTTCCAGAACTGTAATGGATTTTTTAGATGTTGTTTGGCAAACTCTAAGCTGGTCTTCCTGTTTTTGTGGCTCACCAATGGTTTACATCTTGTGGTGAACCCTATATACTCACTCTTGTGAAGTCTTCTCTTGATTGTTGACTTTGACACATATACACCTACCTCCTGGAGAGTGTTCTTGATTTGGCCAACTGTTGTGAAGGCGTTTTTCTTCACCAGGGAAATAATTCTTCTGTCATCCACCACAGTTGTTTTCCGTGGTCTTCTGGGTCTTTTGGTGTTGCTGAGCTCTCCGATGCTTTCTTTCTTTTAAGAATGTTCCAAACAGTTGATTTGGCCACACCTAATGTTTTTGCTATCTCTCTGATGGGTTTGTTTTGATTTTTCAGCCTAATGATGGCTTGCTTCACTGATAGTGACAGCTCTTTGGATCTCATATTGAGTCGACAGCAACTGATTCCAAATGCAAATGTCACACCTAGAATCAACTCCAGACCTTTTACCTGCTTAATTGATAATGAAATAACGAGGGAATAGCCCACACCTGTCCATGAAATAGTTTTTGAGTTGATAGTCCCATTACTTTTGGCCCCTTAAAAAGTGGGAGGCACATATAGAAACCGTTGTAATTCCTACACCGTTCACCTGATTTGGATGTAATTACCCTCAAATTAAATCTGAAGTCTGCAGTTAAAGCACATCTTGTTTGTTTCATTTCAAAGCCATTGTGGTGGAGAATAGAGGCCAAAATATGAAAATACTGTCAATGTCCCAATATTTATGCACCTGACTGTATATATATATGTATGTTTTTGTATGTGTGTGTGTATATATATATATATATATATATATATATATAGATATATAATCAGTTGTTGAACCTTGCACTCCCATACTCGCAGTGGCGTATTTATAATGGGTGCAGTGTGTGCGGGGCACACGGGCCCCCGGGTCCAGGGGAGCCCACACCGCACCCATATTTTTTTTAAACTTACCTGTCCGATGTCCTGCGTCGGGTGTCACTGCTGCTCTGAACACCGGAAAAATGGCTGTCGCTGCCATTTTCCGGAGTTCTGCGCATGCGCAGTAGACTCCGGGCACACTCTAGTGCCCGGAGTCGACTAATGCTCCAGTGGCTAGCCAGCCACGTCAGTTGGCTGCCAGCCACCATGGAGAGAGGAGGGGGCCCCGCACAAGGAGTGCACACGGGCCCCCTCCTCTCTTAAAACACCCCTGCATGCTCGTAAGTAGAATTTGCACCAGTGTCCTCCTTAATTGCCAACTTCTGCAATAGGTTGGCATCCACACAAATATGCCAATAAATGCGACCCTGATGGTGACTATGGACCACACAGGAAATCCAGTTACTTTCAAAATATCAGAACTCTTTACTTAAGCTGGGTACACACTGATAGATATATCCCCCGTTCCACTGAACAGGCGATATATCCATAGTGCATCGCCGAGTGTGTACAGCGGATATGTGTGTGAATGACATGGTTCACAGATATATCCGATCTGCTGTGCAGCTGTCAAGGCCGGGTCATCAGGCAGACGATTGGCAAGTATGTATACACTTACAAATCGACAGATAGGTCGCGGGTCGGCCCAACGTCGACCTAGTGTGTACCTGGCTTTAGGTTCTTTCATGATTAAAGAACCTAAGTAAAGAATTCTGAAACATTGACTGCGATTGTGGATCACACAAGACCCCCAAGATGCTTTCAGAGTGTCGCCTTCACTGGTATTGGATGCGGTCATTATACCGTCAGTCGTTATTCCGGCGCTTACAATGCCAGCGCTGAAATCCTGACACCTGTCAGAATCCTGGTCCCGGCATCCTGACCGCTGGCATTCCGACTGTAAGTACTGGGGTTAGGGTTAAGCATTAGGGGGAGGGTTGGACACTAAGTAGAGAGGGTTAGGTTTAGGGGTGCACAGGGGAGAGGTTAGGATTAGGCACTAGGGGGGAGGTTAGTATTAGGCAGCAGGGAGGTTTGGTTAGGATACTGACCAGCAAGTATTGTTATCCTAACCCTGGCGGGATGCCGATGTCAGGTGTTTTTGACCGGCGGGATCCCGAGCGCTGGAAACCCGTACCCAACCCATTGATATATATATATATTAGTGTTTGTGTGTGTGTGTGTGTGTGTGTGTGTGTGTGTGTGAGAGTGTGAGAGTGTGTGTGTGTGTGTGTGTGTGTGTGTGTGTGTGTGTATGTGTGTCTATATATATATATATATATATATATATATATATTATGTCTCTGTGTGTATGCATATAGGGAGCTGCTGCATCTATGAGGGGTGATTATGATCAATCATTACCGTCAGAGGTGCCGCAGGCCTGCGGATGGCAGCTGTGTTTGCCCTTTCACAAAAGAAACAAATAACTTTTTTGTTATAGCTCCACTATAAATTTGTTAAAGGTAGGCACAAGTTATACCCCCATGGACATAGCCATGCCCCCTGTGTAGACCACACCCACACACTAGATGGCCCCACATCACTGGTCACACTGCCACAGAAGTTATCACACTCCCCTGCAGCGCCACACAATAGGCCATTCATAAATTTCAGCTCCAGGCCCATGTGGACCTTAATCTGGCACTGGTACAACGGAACAATCATTGTTCCATCCTTCATTAATATGTACAGACTCACATGCGATATTGTGTGATTGACTGTGCTGCACAGCCAATCACACGATATCGTATGCGACCGCGGGAACGCGCAAATTGGGCATACACACTGCACGACATGCCCAATTTGTTGTTCCGATTTAGCTAAATCGGCCCGATATCGTTCAGGTGTGTATCCACCCTTAGACTACTGCTATTATAGGCAGGAAAGTGCATATGAATGGACATCCTGGCAGAATCAGCCCTGTACTACCCCTTAATAAATGGATCAACTGGAGCATCTGAGATTGCCTTGTAAATTTGAGCAGGTCCTGTTACCCTGAGTTAATTCACCAATGATGATCTTTGTTCTGGTAATGGATGTATACATCACAATTAATGGAATGAGCGTAAGTGTGTGCGGGGTAATTAGGTTTGTTTTGGGGTTTTTTGAACAGTGTTTTGAAAAATAATAAATTATATGCTAATTATAAAAAAAAGAAAAACATAACAACATATGTATTAATCTATATTAATAAATACATACAAATACATTAAAATTCTAATAAAACCAATACTTTTTAAAAAACTTACTTGGAGTGAAGTTGTAAGGGTCATGCACATCCTTTGTTTCATCTTCCCCACCTTCTTTTAGAAAAAAAGAGGGTGGTGGCCTCTTCCACTCAGGCTTTGAGCTCATCTGAAAAAGTAATATAATGTCAGCTGATGAGGTTCTGCCTTTTCCTAGTCCACAGTTTTAAAGTTTTTCTCTTGGGAACTTTTCACTGTTTGTCCAATTAAACCCAGAGAGATGCTGTTCCTTCAGTACTGTACTATGCTAAGCTAAGGGCACGCACACATTGCTTTATCTATTCCCAGGGCCACCATCGGGGGGGGCTGCCAGGACTGGAGTCCCGGGCCTGAACACTTGACAGAAAGAGGGGGGCCCTTACGCCCATGCCTACCATCTGCTGTCCCCTTGAGTGAAAGGGGGCCCACTCTGACCTGGCATGCTGCTCTGAGTGTCACGCTGGGAGGCGGGTTTTTGAAAGCCGAGGTCTGAGGCTGTGGGAGGAGACGATGGCGAGGGGCCTGGACGTATGATCTCCGCATCCACAAGTCTTGGTCGTTGGCTAGACCTAGTCAATGGTGCGGAGTCTAACTCACAAGGAGGTGTTCGCCAGTGACCCCTCCAAGCAGGATATGGGCTTGTGCGGCTCCCTGTAAGCAGGTCACGGTCCTTTGACTTGGTGACCAAGGCCTGCAGGGAAAAGAGAATCAAAACACCCGTGGCCCAAGGGTAATGCCTGGAATAGGCACGTGGGGAGTGGGATAGAACTCCTGGCTGGAGAAAGGCACTTGAGGTGCTGGCTAGAGAGGTGTGGAGATTTATTGGTAGGCTGAGGTAACAGCTGGATATCCCACAAAGCATATACCGGATTGCCGGCCGGAGATCATGCACTAGGGTGCAATGAGACGAAGGGTTAACCTGCACACAGGCTGTGATGGTGAAAGCACTGCGAAGAGATGAAGGGTTAACTTGCAAACAGGCTGTGATGATAAAAGCTCTGCGATGAGATGAAGGGTTAACTTGCACACAGGCTGTGATGGTAAAAGCACTGAGGTGAGATGAAGGGTTAACTTGCAAACAGGCTGTGATGGTAAAAGCACTGCGGTGAGATGAAGGGTTAACTTGCTCACAGGCTGTGATGGTAAAAGCACTGTGATGAGATGAAGGGTTAACTTGCACACAAGCTGTGATGGTAAAGCACTGTGGTGAGATGGAGGGTTAACTTGCACACAGGCTGTTGATTAGTAAAGGCACTGTGGAGAGATGGAGGTTGAACTTGCACACAGGCTATTGCTTAGTAAAGGCACTGTGGAGAGATGGAGGTTAAACTTGCACACAGGCTATTGCTTAGTAAAGGCACTGTGGAGAGATGGAGATTAAACTTGCACACAGGCTGTTGATAGTAAAGGCACTGTGGTGAGATAGCTCAGAAGTTCTGGAAGAAACACACTAGAAGCATGGGAACCTGGAACAAGACTCCTCTAGTTACACTAGCGGCGACAATGATTGTTCAGGCAACTACCTGGAGCACAGGAGCCGGATATATACCCCTGAAAGCCTGCTGATAGGCCCACAACGTCAGCTGACCAGCCGGGCCACTCAGGGAAGGAAGTGCTGACATAGGGAAAGTGTCATGGTGGCGCCCATGACGGAAACTGCGATCCCCACTCACCGGGTCGCCTGACACCACAGCTACAGGGTGAATGCTAAGCTCCTCCCACGTCGCCGCGCCAGCCGCCCGACTGCCCGGGAAGTCAGAGGAAGCCGGCGGGACGGTAAGGGATGGCCGATCCCCGGCTGAACTCTGACAGTACCCCCCCCTTTCAGGGTGGACACCGGACACCCACCAGGCTTGCCAGGAAATTTGACGTGGAAGGCTCGAATTAATTGAGGTGCATGAACATCTGTGGCTCTGATCCAGGCCCTCTCCTCAGGACTATAACCCTTCCAATCAATAAGGTATTGGAGAATGTTGGATCTAAACCGAGAATCCAGAATCTTCCCAACTTCGAATTCTGTACCTTGAGAAGTTTGTACTTGAGGTAATTTAGGAGAGGTGGTTTGGAACCGATTTAACACCAAAGGTCGCAATAGAGAAATATGAAAGGTATTAGATATCTTCAATTGAGGTGGGAGTTCCAATTTATACGCATTAGGGTTGATCACTTTGTGAATGCGGTACGGACCAATGAAGCGTGGGGCCAGCTTCATACTGGGAACTTTCAGTCGGATGTTCCTAGTAGATACCCAGACTTTATCTCCAACTCTCAGCAGAGGAACCGCGAACCCGTCATCTGTCAGCGAATCTTTTATAATTCTTGGATGATTGTTTCAACGAGGCATAGATCTTCTTCCAAATGATTGAAAAAGATTCTACAACGTCAGTAACTGCAGGGACCTCCACCGAAGGTAAATGTTGGAAATCTGGAATCCAGGGATGTTTACCAAAAACAGTATAAAAAGGTGTGGAATTGGAGGAAGTGTGGTACTTGAAGTTATGTGAAAACTCGGCCCAAGGTAGTAAGTCCACCCAATCATCCTGTGAAGAGGACAGTCTTATAAAGGTCTCCAGTTCCTGATTAACCCTCTCGGTTTGCCTGTTAGTTTGTGGGTGGTAAGCTGATGAAAATTTAAATTTGGTTCCACAAGCGCTGCATAAGGCTCTCCAAAACTTGGCTATGAATTGGACTCCACGGTTGGAAACAATCTCTCTTGGAAGACCATGTAATCTAAAAATGTCTTTAACAAAAAATTTTGCCAAACGGGGAGCAGATGGCAGACCTACTAATGGTATAAAATGCGCCATTTTTGAAAAAATGATCCACCACTACCCATATGGTGTTATGTCCTTTGGAGCGTGGAAGCTGAGAGATAAAATCCATGGATATATGGGTCCAAGGAATAGTAGGAACGGGTAACGGGCGTAGAAGACCTGCACTTTTTTTGCGAGAAACTTTATGCTGTGAGCATTTTACACATGACAAAATACATTCTTGAACATCTTTTCTCACCGAGGGTCACCAATAAAACGCTGAAGAAACTTGTATGTTTTGAAAAAATACCAGAATGCCCAGCAAATAGAAAACTATGAGCCCAGGTTAACAACTTTTTCCGTAATTCGGGAGTCACAAAAATTTTCCCCGGAGGCGGAGTCAATATTTGAGTTGAAGCGAAGACCATAGGATCCAGGATTGGGCGAGATCTCAGATGATCTTCTTCCTGTGTGTCGAGTAGAAAAGACCGGGAAAGAGCATCCGCTTTTTTGTTTAAATTACCGGGGCGAAATTGAAGCTTAATGTTAAACCTTGAGAAAAACAAGGACCAGCGGGCCTGGCTGGCGTTTAAGGGATGAGCCGTCTGAAGGTAAATTAAGTTTTTATGGTCAGTAATAATGGTAACTGGAAACTTGGCCCCCTCCAAAAGATAACGCCACTCCATTAACGCCAGACGCATAGCTAGGAGTTCTTGATCTCCAATCGCATAGTTTTTCTCTGCAGAGGAAAATTTACGAGAGAAGTATCCACATGGATGATTCTTCCCGTCACTGGAAATTTGGGATAATACCGCCCCTACACCCACCGAAGAGGCATCCACTTCCACAAAAAATGGTTTATCCAGTTGGGGTTGGCAAAGGATAGGGGCAGTAGAGAATGCCTCTTTCAATCTCTGGAAGGCCTTTATGGCTGAGTCCGGCCACTGGGCTGGGTTAGCGCCCTTCCGTGTGAGACTAGTAATGGGAGACACCAGAGTGGAAAAAAATGGTATGAACCGCCAATAATAGTTTGAAAATCCCAAAAAACATTGGGTAGCTTTTAAAGATTTTGGTAATGGCCATTCAGAGATCGCTTTCAGTTTCTCTGGATCCATCTGAATGGTTTCCCCAGAAATGATATGTCCTAGGAAAGGAACTGTGGTTTGTTCAAAGAGACACTTGGATAACTTTCCATAAAGGTGGTGTTTTCAAAGGCGAGATAGAACTTCTCGAACATGTTGGCGATGAGTTTGGAGATCCTTAGAAAAGATTAGAATATCATCTAAATAGACGATGACAAAGCTGTAGAGAATGTCCCGAAAGATTTCATTTACATAGCCTTGGAATATAGCCGGCGCATTGCAGAGTCCAAAAGGCATTACCAGATATTCGAAATGATCATCTCTGGTATTGAAGGTGGTCTTCCACTCATCCCCAGCTTTGATTCGTATCAAATTGTATGCCCCACGAAGATCTAGTTTAGAGAACAATTTGGCTCCACGAACCTTGTTGAAAAGCTCAGGAATTAAAGATAATGGATACCGATTTTTTACAGTAATTTGGTTGAGACCACGGTAGTCTATACAGGGCCGTAGGCCTCCATCCTCTTTGCTCACAAAAAAGAAACCTGCCCCTGCAGGGGAGGAAGAAGGCCATATGAACCCTTTGACTAGATTTTCCTTAATGTAAGTTGCCATGGCGGCTGTTTCTGGAACTGACAAAGGATAGGTCCGGCCCCGAGGGGGAATCTTCCCCGGGAGAAGTTCTATTCCACAATCCCACGACCGATGAGGAGGGAGTTGATCAGTAGCCTGCTCGCAGAAGACATCGGCAAAATCTTGATATGCTTGTGGTAGACTGGAGACAGAGGGATCTTTTGGCTTGTCAGTCGGGGGGAACTTTGCACCTGTACTGGGGTGCACAGAGTGGGTACGTACAGGAAGTACTTGGGTTAGGCACCGATGGAAACAGTTTGGTCCCCATGATACAATTTGCATATTGGACCAATCAAAAGTAGGACTATGCTTCCTTAACCACGGTAAACCCAGAACCAGTTCATAAGCAGAGTTAGGCAGTATGAGGAATTCAATGGTCTCTTGGTGCAGGCAACCAACCCTGAGGGTCACGGGCTGGGATTTCAAGGATATGGATTCACCTAGCACGGTTTTACAAGCTACAGTAATTTGTCAGGTAAAGGTACTACCAAAATACCAAGGGACTGGATTAAAGATTTGGAAATAAAATTTCCCGCAGCACCGGAATCTATAAGGGCTTTAACATCCCTTGTCCTGAACTGGTGGGAAAGAGATACAGGCAATAATTGTGAGTGCTTAAAAATGACCCCTAATTGAATGCTCCCGACATCAACTAGGGTCTCGCATTTCCCGCCAGCAGGGGACAATTCTTTAAGATGTGCTCAGGGGCAGCGCAATAAAGACACAATTTATTTTGAAAGCGCCGACTGCGTTCGGCCGTGGTTAGCCTGGTTCTGTTGATCTGCATAGGTTCCTCACCCCTGGAGGTGGGGGAATAGGATTGACTTCCTGAGGCCGGACGATCTCGAGGGCGATCCCCATGACCTCTATTACCCCACCGCTCCCTATGGCGTAAATCAATCCTTATGCAGAGGGAAATAGTCTCAGAAAAAGACGTAGGTAAATCCCTGGATGCTAATTCGTCTTTCATCCTTTCGGACAACCCATGGAGGAAGGCTGCTTTGAGTGCTTCTTCGTTCCATCTAAGTTCCGATGCAAGGGTCTGAAACTGTACCATGTACTGTCCCACCGAGCGAGTACCTTGGCGGACACTGAGTAAGTCGGAGGAAGCAGAAACCGATCTGCCAGGCTCATCAAAAATCCGTTTGAAGGCTGTCACAAAGTCCTCGTATCTAGAAACTAACGGATCAGCCCGTTCCCAAAGAGGGGAAACCCAGTCCAATGCAGCCCCAGTCAGTAATGAAATTACATAGGCGACCTTAGACCGGGAGGTAGGGAAATTCTGGGGGAGGCACTCAAACTGGATTTCACATTGGTTTATGAACCATGACAACGTTGGGGAGTACCGTCAAGCCTTTCAGGGGTGGCCAAGTGGAGACGAGACTTCTGTGGCGTTGCCGCTTGAGGTAACCCTGGAGAAACAGCAGGAACGACAGGTGGCGAGGCCGTGGAGATAGATGCCATTGTATTTTGTATGATCATTAACTGTCAGGACAATTCTTGCAGGTACTGAGCCACATGTCGCTGTGCCGCCTCTTGGTTATCCATACGGCTTGTTAACTCTTGAAAAGTCCCAGTACCTTGGGCACCTGCGGCTTCCATTTGGCCTGAACAAACTGTCACGCTGGGAGGCGGGTTTTTGAAAGCCGAGGTCTGAGGCTGTGGGAGGAGGCGAAGGCGAGGGGCCTGGACATATGATCTCCGCATCCACAAGTCTTGGTCGTTGGCTAGACCTAGTCAATGGTGCGGAGTCTAACTCACAAGGAGGTGTTCGCCAGTGACCCCTCCAAGCGGGATATGGGCTTGTGCGGCTCCCTGTAAGCAGGTCGCGGTCCTTTGACTTGGTGACCAAGGCCTGCAGGGAAAAAAGAATCAAAACACTCGTGGCCCAAGGGTAATGCCTGGAATAGGCACGTGGGGAGTGGGATAGAACTCCTGGCTGGAGAAAGGCACTTGAGGTGCTGGCTAGAGAGGTGTGGAGATTTATTGGTAGGCTGAGGTAACAGCTGGATATCCCACAAAGTATATACCGGATTGCCGGCCGGAGATCATGCACTAGGGTGCAATGAGACGAAGGGTTAACTTGCACACAGGCTGTGATGGTGAAAGCACTGCGAAGAGATGAAGGGTTAACTTGCAAACAGGCTGTGATGATAAAAGCTCTGCGATGAGATGAAGGGTTAACTTGCACACAGGCTGTGATGGTAAAAGCACTGAGGTGAGATGAAGGGTTAACTTGCAAACAGGCTGTGATGGTAAAAGCACTGCGGTGAGATGAAGGGTTAACTTGCTCACAGGCTGTGATGGTAAAAGCACTGTGATGAGATGAAGGGTTAACTTGCTCACAGGCTGTGATGGTAAAAGCACTGTGATGAGATGATCGGGTTAACTTGCACACAGGCTGTGATGGTAAAGCACTGTGGTGAGATGGAGGGTTAACTTGCACACAGGCTGTTGATTAGTAAAGGCACTGTGGAGAGATGGAGGTTAAACTTGCACACAGGCTGTTGATTAGTAAAGGCACTGTGGAGAGATGGAGGTTGAACTTGCACACAGGCTGTTGCTTAGTAAAGGCACTGTGGAGAGATGGAGGTTAAACTTGCACACAGGCTGTTGATTAGTAAAGGCACTGTGGAGAGATGGAGGTTAGCTGCCACACAGGCTGTTGATAGTAAAGGCACTGTGGAGAGATGGAGATTAAACTTGCACACAGGCTGTTGATAGTAAAGGCACTGTGGTGAGATAGCTCAGAAGCTCTGGAAGAAACACACTGGAAGCACGGGAACCTGGAACGAGACTCCTCTAGTTACACTAGCGGCGACAATGATTGTTCAGGCAACTACCTGGAGCACAGGAGCCGGATATATACCCCTGGGAGCCTGCTGATAGGCCCACAGCGTCAGCTGACCAGCCGGGCCACTCAGGGAAGGAAGTACTGACATAGGGAAAGTGTCATGGTGGCGCCCATGACGGAAACAGCGATCCCCACTCACCGGGTCGCCTGACACCACAGCTACAGGGTGAATGCTCAGCTCCTCCCACGTCACCGCGCCAGCCGCTCGACTGCCCAGGAAGTCAGAGGAAGTCGGCGGGACGGTAAGGGACGGCCGATCCCCGGCTGAACTCTGACACTGAGCCTCTTACTAGTTACTACCTGATTGACAGTCACCTCTGCTCGACCACCCACTTGTTCAATAAAGTTTTCGCTTTGAGTCAGTGGGCGTGACATCATGCCATGCCTCTAGACTGGAGAGGGGCCATGGCACGTGTTGAGCAGCACCAGCAAGCCAGAATTGGAAGCCAGAAGAAGCCTCCTTCAAGGAGGTAAAAGGTAAGTCATGAGTCAGTAGGACCAGGGAGCTAGTGTAGCCTGCACAAGTGACCTGGGGGGTCATTCAGACCCACTCGCGAGCGGCAGTACGCTCGCAAGTGGGTCGATGTTCCCCACTGCGCATGCGCACGACGGAGGGAGCTCCGTCGTGCGCATGCGCGAGACCCGGCGAGCGAAGGACTTTCCTTCGCTCGGAGTGTCTCACCAAAGGGGGCGTGCTGTCGATGGTGACTGACAGCACGCCCCCTTTGGTGGGCGTGCCGGGGGCGTGCCTGCCAGACGGAGGCGTTCCCAAGGGAACGCCTACCGTCTGAAGCCAGCCCCACTGACATCACTAGTGATGTCAGTGGGAGTGATTTTGGCTCTGATAGAGCCAAAATCACTCCTGGCCTTGCGGTTGGGAAACCCAACCGCAGGCTTTCACTCGCAGTTCCGATGGTCGCGATGGTCAAGACCATCGCGACCATCTTTTTGCACGCTCGTATATGCTGTGGGTGGTGACCCACAGCTATACGAGCGTCCAGGAGGACGCTCCATTTTAATGGAGGTGGGCCCTGATTCAGAGCGAGCGCTCTGGTCAGAGCGTCCGTCTCTGAATCAGGGCCCTGGTCAGCAGTGGGGACTGTATAAAGCACATTGGCAGGTTTGATAATTTTTGATCCAAATTTTTTTTTTTGTAGGAATAAGGTAGCGTGCTTTCTGATGGCAGCCCTGACTATTCCACTGCAATGGCTCTTAAGGCTAGCGTTCTGTTAGCATTTGCTAATTTTTTCACATTGAAGATGAAATGCAACATGAGCAAACCTAACTGACAATCATGCAATACTGTACAAAGGTTATTGATTTTAGTGTATTAATACCTCACTGATCTGAGAAAACAACATAAACTGTGGATTAGAGAAGACCATTTTAGATTTGCCACAGCTACATATAGATACCTAAACTAGTGCGTTTTGCCAACGTCTTGTGGAATGTGGTGCAAGCAAAATCTGATAAAGTTATAAAGTTTCAGTTTTGTGGCCTTTGGCTGCAATCTCACAGTTGAAAACACATATATGTACATGGATAAACATATACACCGTGTACACATATACACATGCACATATAAATAGGACTGCGCCACGGCGGTGAATAAGTAAATCAAGGTGGGTGCGTGAATATATAAATATTAGTTGACTGATAACAACTTGATGTAACAAGGCTTCTCTCAATAAAAGAATAATAGATTTAATATCAACATATTACACATATAAAAAACACAAAAGACAATACACTCCAATTGTTAAATATATGCAATGAGATCATAATTATTGCTGGTACCACTTGTGGTTCAGTGTGTATAAGTGGAATGATAATCCTTATTGGTCCAAGAAACCTTTGATCAGTAAAATGTTGAGAGTCTCTCATAAAAGATGTAAAGGTGTAACAAAGTTTCCAATCTGCTCATCAGCCGAGGTAGCCAAACAGTATTGTTCTCTTACCCGTATGTATACTTGTAAATCAGCAGAGTGTGTTGTGTGGTGGGCTGAGACAGCCTGTGTGTACTCCACGCTGGGTATCTCGAGCTGGCTATGTACCATGTGCTCTGTGCTCTTGTAAGCCGTGAATCTTATGGCAGTGTGGAAAACCCCGATTTCGATGTAGGTAACGGTTACTACAGAATTAATGTCAACTTGGTTACCAGGTCCACTGTGCTCTACCCGGGTGACAGGTGTCCTTGTAATTAGGCAGATCGGTGGCACAAATCGGTGACTGAGCAGAAGGACTTGGACTCATACAAGTGGTTAAAGAGTCCCTATATCGACATGTTTCGCTCCAGACCTGCAGCTTTTTCAAGTCAGTCAACTAATATTTATATATTCACGCAATCACTTTGACTTACTTACTCACTGCCGTGGCGCAGTCCTATTGATATGTGCATGTGTACAGTATGTGTACACGAGTGTTTATGTTTATCCACGCTCATATATGTTTTCAACTGTGAGTGTGCTCCTTTTTGGGTCAGCTGGTAACTGACCATTTGGACTTCCAGCAGCCTAGGTGGGTGAACCCAGCACAAAGATAGTAGTCGTTAGACACTAACGACTACATCTACACATTTTATGTTCTTTTGCTGCAATCTGTCAGTATCCCGATTGCATGGATTCTACTGGTCAGAATGCCGGCGCCAGAATCCAGTCTCCTGTCAAAATCCCAGTGTCAGCATCCCAACCGCCAGAATACCGAAGATAAGTAGCGGGGTTTGGGGGAGGGTTAGGGTTAGTGTTAGGCACTAGGGAGAGGGTTAGGCACTGAGAGGGGAGGGATATGGTTTAGGCACTAGGGGGGCGAGGGTAGGGTACCCATCCCGTTTCAACTGCTGCTTCTAAACGCTGGGCTTCTGTTGCTGATATGCCCTGAGCATAAAAGCTAAACTGTTATTATCAAAGAGAAAAATCCATAAATCCAGCAAAGGTGTCTGTTTTTGACAAATTTAGTGATCCTCCTTGATTACCAAGGTGAAATTCTCCTTTGTGACTTGGCAATGTTGTGTCATGCATGATCAGGATGGACCACAAATGTCTGGCAATGTTGTGTCATGCATGATCAGGATGGACCACAAATGTCTGGCAATGTTGTGTCATGCATGATCAGGATGGACCACAAATGTCTGGCAATGTTGTGTCATGCATGATCAGGATGGACCACAAATGTCTGGCAATGTTGTGTCATGCATGATCAGGATGGACCACAAATGTCTGGCAATGTTGTTAAATGCATGATCAGGATGGACCACAAATGTCTGGCAATGTAATGGTGAGTACACACTGGGCGATATTACTGAGCGACTGCACGATTACGACATCGTAATCGTGCAATCGCTCAGTAATCGTGCACAAATCATACACTTTTATGTCGGAAACGACCAGCGATGCGCACTCCCGCTGGTCGTTTCCGACATTGTCCATCGCCTGAACATGCAGCACAATCTGACGACCTCGTCAGGTTGCTGCATGTTGGGGAATGGGGGAGAGAGCCCGGCGCTGAACGATATCGTTAATGATATCGTTCAGCAGCTGTGCTCAATGTCATGAACGACATTGAGCACAGCCTGCCGGGGACACACTACACGATATCGCTCAGGGAGCATATCGTATAGTGTGTACGCACCTTGAGTCAATGCTTATTGCTGCCAGCCTGCATCATCCAGGAACTGTGCTACACACTGCACAAGTTACATTGTTGCAGTTCTCCTTGTGATTATATGAAAATTGTCTGTGTCCAAAAATGCAATATAAAGGACTTGACTGTCACGATCCTGGCTATTTTTTACCTTTTGTGACTTACCTCTGCCAGCTGCTCCATGGATCTGTGTTTGTAATTCTCCTGGGACATCTGCTCTGGCTGAATCATGCTGGCTGTAACATCTCTGTGTGTGCACACTGATTAAACACCTGGACTCTGCTCTGTCTGTGAGCATTGCTAGTCTTAATTGGAATCACAGGTGTGGTCCTGATTCTCAAGGGCTGCAGAGATGATTACTCCCTCTGCATGTTGTGCCTTGCTCCACTCAGAATGCCACTGCCAGACCACCTGTCTGTATCCACCAATCGCTGCCAGACTCTAGGTATATAGATCCTCCTCTAATAGCCCTCAGGGCTTGAACATCTAGTTACATTCCGTGGTATACTACTTGTGCTATAGCTGTACCTCTGTGTACCAGTATGTCCCAGGCTCCTGCTGGTTCCTAGACCAGGGCTATCCGCAAGCCTGCTGCGCTCAGCTATCCACGCTACCATTTCTCACCCACGGCTCCCAGGCCGCAGCTGGTAGCTTCCACACTACCATCTTTCACCAACGGCTCCCAGGCCGCTCCAAGTAGCTTCCACGCTACCAGCTTCTCCACACGGCTCCCAGGCCACAAAAAGTAGCTTCCACACTACCATCTTTCACCAACGGCTCCCAGGCCGCTCCAAGTAGCTTCCACGCTACCATCTCTCACCTACGGCTCCCAGGCCGCTCCAAGTAGCCACCCAGCTACCAGCGTCTACCCACGGCCTCCCAAGCCACAACAAGTAGCTTCTACGCTACCATCCGTCTGCAAGCCAATCTACTAGTAACCCGACCAGCTCAGTCAGCCTACCTGCCGGTCCCAGTCCGGTCCCTCCAAGTTCCTTCTGGTCTCATTCCTACGTCTCAAGTTTCCAGTTCCAGTCACTCATCACCAAAGGCAGTTCTCACTGCTACCCACTTCTTCTAATAAAAGAGCTATTCAAGTTACCCATGGTTCCAGTCCAGCCGGCCTCCAGTGATTCCAGTTCATCACCTGATACAGGTAACTCGCAGACACCAATTGTGACACTGACTAGTATTGGTGAAGATGATTTGTGTGAGATGGACAAGCCTAACTTGAGTTGTACACCTAGAGTATGAGTGTTCCCAACTGTAAAACTGACCTAACTTATCCAGCAATTACTACTTGCTAAAGAAAGAAATCAATTGTATGTTAAAATTGAATGCATTATCAGTGGCGTCCCTCCCCGCGGTGACACCCGGTGCGGGGAGGGCTGTAGTGCGCCGACACAAAAAGGGCATGACCTCACAGACAGGGGCATGACTTCGCGGGTAGGCCGAACCACTGTTCTAGTCACTCCGGGGGTCTCGGAGGTGCGGACTGCCCCCCGGGGACCACACAGTGTGCAGTGTCGGCTCCCTCACCATGTCAGAAGCAGAGTGCTGCACGTAATGCTACAGTATAGCACCCGGCTCCTGTCACTGAAGAGGAGTAGGCACTTTGGTATCACCTCTCGGCAGGTGACACCCGAGTGCGGCCTGCACCCCTCTTGTGATGCCCAGTGTATTTCATTTAAAAAAATAAATTAGAATTTAGACAGGCTTTTAGAGGATGAAAGCAAGACGTAAACAGACTAACATTAATCTGAGAGAAATACAGATGTGTCCTCATACACTGTGACTTCAGTCACGCCAAACAGCCTCTCTCTGAGCGCCGGATCCCGAGTGCCTCAGTTGCGACATTTCTCTCACTTAAAATGTGCATCTTATTCACATCTATAACACAAGTGGAAGCCACAAACTACTTTGCTATATTACAATGATTAATTTGATGTGTGACATTTGTACATCTGTGTGTGAATGAGTCTGAATCTGTATACAAAGTGTTATGATGCAGCGCCTGCGGCTTATTCTCACACCAAGTTCTGTAGTGCTTCATCTGCAACTCTGTACGTGTGTAAAACTAACAGGGGCGAAGGCACCAGAAATGGCTGCCACAGCCAAATAAGGGGGAGGGCCACCAGGTGGCCCACGGGCCAACAACATTGGTGCCAGGGGGGCAGGCAGGTAAGCCTGCCCATCCCCCCTCCTTTCGCACCTTACAGACCTCACAGGCCAGTGAGAGTCAGCAGGGCTAGGTTTCAGGAAAGGGGAGGCACCAGCAGTTAAAAGGAGGCAGCCAGAGGAGAGAGCCCTCTTTCCTCTCTCCTACATTCAGGACACAGGACTAAACACTGCACATTGCCCATCCTCCTTCCTGCAGCAGGCTTTGCATTTCAGCCATCTGAGTAAGAATGGAGGCTGAACACGCTTCATCTGCTTCATTTTAAAGTGTGTAAAACTAATTCCTGTGTGGTTAAAGTCACACGCAGCGTCTCAGGTAAACTGTGAGTGTTATTTTGCTGTGTCTAAGATATGGGGGGAGATGTAAGAAACACAGAAGCGGCATAAGCGGTCGTTATGTGTGCTGATACCGCTTCTCCCCGATGTATGATCGGGGGTCTGGGCGGTAAATGACAGAGGCGCTATGCTTGTAGATAGCAGCGCTGACAGCCTGGGCCATGTACGAACGGTCAGATCGCCTGACCGTTCGGCCTGCTGTAGTTGTCATTATCAACAGCTACAGCCTGGCGCTGCCCTATCTCCACAGCAGGGACAGCGCTGTCCCTGCTGGGGCAGCTGCCGGCTCCAGGCTGCACGCAGGGATCTCGCGATACTTGTGAGATCCCGCACATGCTCATTGGAGCCGGCCGACACAGAGACACAGGGCATCAGCATTAGGCTGATGCGCTGTGGTCTCTAGCGGGTAGCGCCGGAGGGGGGAGTTAACGCTCCCCCTCTCCGGCCGATGAGATGTTCTTACATCTCATTGGTAGTGCTTCCTGCTTCGCCTCGGTAAAGAGGCAAAGCAGGAAGCGTTATAGCGGCACGTTAAGTGCCGCTATCATACATCTACCCCATGGAGAGGCTCAGTCGCACTGGGCACTTTGAAACCATATGGCATACTTACACTTGATGTATGAGGACACATCTATAGGACAGAATAGATAAGAATTTACAATTACAGCTTACCTGAGGGATCTGTGGTAAAAATCTTAAAGGAGTATTTGGGACTTTTCTTTTAGGCTGTTGAAATTAAATATTAAAACTCAAGTTACAAAATAAAAGTTTATAAACAACATTCTGGTGGTCCACATTTTATATTGATGCAAACAAAGAATGAAATATGTGCATTTTCCTACAGTGACACTAACATCACAAATTTTCCCTTGCACCCCATAGTGGAACACAGGATAATGTGTGATGTTGGACTACTGTAATTCTCAGGGATGTGCGCAGTTGAACACTGCGACCACACATCACCAAGAATTTATTTCCCCCATAGAGACTGCCAATTCTATTTCAGTATTTGGTCACAATGATACCACTGATTTTCTCTACTGAGATCTGAACCCCAGCTGTTGGACTTGTTTTTTTTTATGTGAGAAATTAATCCTTTTTGATTATGCAAATTAGCTGTTTGTAAACTTTTGAAATCAGAATCCCTGTTGTTGGAGAAATGCTTTTGGAAACTGAAATGGATTGTCATAGCTTATGAATTATACCTAGAACTCACTTATTGTGGTTTTGCCATCATTATCTAGCATCTTCTAATGTAATAGTACAGTACACTTGCCAATGAGCAGGGGGATTATTTTGGAATCACATACATATATTTTGAACAAAAATTCTTGTGGGATATTCAATCTATTCAGTACATTACATCCATTATGTAGAAGTGCCTAATAATTTGATAAACAAAAACATACCTCAACTTTTTAAATGATCTTATAGTAGGGTGCATAAAAACAGATGCTGTCACACCTCACTTTTGAAGCACAAGAGCATCCCTAATCTTCCTTGCTTTGGGCGGATTCAATTAGAGGCAAAAAGTGCTGTTTGGGGATAAGTTTCTGCAGATTAGGACTTTCCGCCTGTTTTCAAAGTATCTCCATTCTAGGACGATTTAGCATAAGCGGAAAGTCAATGCATTGTAAATTCGGAAAAGTATCTCCTATGAATAGCAGGTGAAAAAAAGTGCTAAATCGTTATTATGGGGTGCAAACATGGGGAAACGACTCAGAACCCTTGGGACAGCCCCAAAGGATAAATCAACAAAAATAATAACCTCAAAACACCCCCAAAAAAGTACTTTCGTTTTGGGGGCGAAAAAGTAAAAAGTGGGGGGACAAGCATAAAAACTAGTGAAATAGACTTCTTGGGGGTCTGCAAGGATGGGTCAGGTGTTTTTGGGATTGCAGGTGCGTTTTTGATGTTTTTTTAAAAGTTCACTTTAGAAGCATTAAAATATGCTTGCATCCATTTTCAAGTACCCCAAATTTGACTGGACTACTTATTTTCCCCAAAAAATACTGCTTTATGCCAATCTTCACCACTTTTGCAAAGACGCTAATAGGAAGTAATTTAAACTACTCCAAACACTTTTATTAGGGCTATTAGTACACATCTACATTGGTTCCCTATGTTAGTGCATATTATTTTGGGGTACAGACTGATTTCCCCAATTCTGACAGTACTTTCCGCCTGTTTCACATTCGCCGGTTTCCGTCTGTTTAGGAATTGAATAGGGAGAAAAGCAGGGACGCGCGCATAAAGTTTTCGCCTCTGAAACAGTCGAAGGAGGTGGAAAGTCGGACAGGTGAAACTTTTCCAACTTTTAGCTTCTAATTGAATACGGGCCTTTATCTGAAATCTCACATGCAGTCCCACACACACACCAGTGCTGTGCTGAAAAGCAATACATGGGTTAAATATATTTTAACACTCTGACCATTGGGTCAAAGGTGATGACAGTGGAACAGATCACAAAAATCAGGACCCTTTGGAGGTTATGGGCAATATTCAATTTGAGGCGAAAACCCATTATCGTCGATGATGTCATTTTCGCCTATTATCATTATCCCCGTATTCAATTGCGAAAAAAAGTGCACAATTGGGATTTAGGGGTGCAGGCGTAAACAAAAAATAGCCTCCACCCCTGGCAATGGCGCCTAAAAACGATCTGTGTCAAAAAAAGTAAAAATAAATAAATAAATTGGGACACCCCAAAAAAATTAATTGAATTTTGGGGTAAAAAATAATAATATGGGGAACAAGTTTAAAACTAACAGTCAATTCTGGAGGGGTTCCTAAGTATGCGGCAGGTGTTTTAAAGAATGCGGGTGGTGTCGGCTGGTGCATTTTTAAATAATTAAAAAAATGCACCTTAGGGACTTAAAAATATGCTTGCACCCATTTTCATGTACCCCAAATTTGATGCACCTAGTTTTGTTTGTAAAAAAAACAAGCTAAGTGCTCTTCTTCACCCCTTCTTCCATGTCGGAAAAAAACACCTGCCGCGGCTATTTAAAAACCATACTTACCTTCCGCAGGCCAAAACGGGGGTACCCATAATGATCCCCCATGTCAGGACATGGATGCTTTCCCGAAAATTCCTGAATTTTTCCCGATACTTACCTTTCCGCGGTAACCGCTGTCCCTGCGAGTTGTATCTCCGGCATTTAGGAGAAGTCTTTAACTGAAGTGAAAGACTTCCCTGGGGGAAGCTGACACTGCTCATGTGCACAGTGTCAGCTTCTGGAACTGAACGGAGGCTGTGGGAGAGAGATCAAAAGATCTCTCTCCTTCCCTTGGAGCCCCCATAGACAAATAGTAGTTTATACCATCTGAAGATGGTGTAAACTACCTGTGCTAAACTCCGAAATGCTTCCCTTTTTTGTAGTTTAGTACATAGTGGTCAGATCGGAGTCCACATAGATAATAATGGGTGCTGCGATCTGCAGTGCTAATCAGCACTTTGTCGTGATATTCTGTGAAATTTCCTGCATTGTGTTATTAGTACATAGGATCGATACATAAAATTATACAGGAACTACAGTTTCTGCATAATTTTATGTAAAAATCAGCTTGATACATATGCCCCTATGTATTAATAATTGCGGAACACCCGCAATTAAAGTATCCGCAATGTGGTGGATATTTTAATTTTTAATGAAAATATTCCTGCTATGTACTAAGGGAAACTTGCAGGAACAGCAGTTGCGGTAGCTGCTGTCCCTGCGAGTTATATCACCAGCATTTTGTAGAACATGAAAGACTTCTCCGGAGGAAGCTGACCCTGCACATGCAACCAGTGTTAGCTTCTGCCACCGACTGGAGGCTGCGGGGGAGAAATTGGAAGATCTCTCTCCTGCTGGTAAGCCTCCATAGGCTTAAAGAGGTTCACACCATCTGACGATTGTATAAACTGGATAAATAAAGTGAATGGGGAAAGAGGGAAAACGCAGCCAGCACTGGGACAAAAAAAAAGTGGTCCAAACTCCGAAAAACTTAGGGCCTGATTCAGAGCCGAACGCTCTGACCAGAGCGCTCGCTCTGAATCAGGGCCCTTCTCCCTGAAAATGGAGCGGCCTCATGGACGCTCGCATAGCTGTGGGTTGCCACCCGCAGCTATAGCGAGCGTCCATGATGATGGTCGCGATGGTCAAGACCATCGCGACCATCGGGCTTGCGACGGAGACCCTGCGGTAGGGTCTCGCTGCCACAAGCCCTGGAGTGATTTTGGCTCTATCAGAGCCAAAATCACTCCCACTGACATCACTACTGATGTCAGTGGGGCCGGCTTCAGATGGTAGGCGTTCCCATGGGAACGCCTCCGTCTTGCAGCCACGCCCCCGGCACGCCCACCAAAGGGGGCGTGCTGTCAATCAACATCGACAGCATGCCCCCTTTGGTGCGAGACCCGGAGCAACGGAGAGCCCGTCGCTATCCGGGTCTCGCGCATGCGCCCGACGGAGTTCCCTCCGTCGTGCGCATGCGCAGTGGGGCAACATCAACCCGCTTGCGAGCGTCCTGCACTCGCGAGCGGGTCTGAATCACCCCTTAATTTTTTGAAGCTTGGTACATAGGAGTCAGATCGTAGTCCCCACTGATATTAATGGGGACTACAATCTGCAGTGCTAATTAGCACTCTGCCTGAGACTTCTGTGAAATCTCCTGCATTGTTCTATTAGTATATAGCTAAAATTCATAATATTATGCAGAAAATGCAGTCTTTAGATAATTTTAGGAAACAAAGCTTGATAAATTGATAAATAGGCCCCTTAGAGACTAAAACCCGACTTAAGAATTGGACATAGCACTATTATCCACAAAGTATATCAGTAAATAGACTACAGTGTACCAACATTTAAAATAACATTGTTACTATGATTCCTAGGTCATAACACCTTCATCCATTAAAAAAGTAATTTTTCAAAAAAATTTACATAACACCTTCATCCACTCGCCTCTTCAATTGTATTTTTATTTAACAAATATAGTAGTCTATTTACGAAGTCTTGGATGGAGATAAAGTGAACGGAGATAAAGTACCAACCAACCTGTCATGGCAGTTCAGAGCTAATTGGCTCCATCCAAGACTTAGTAAATAGACATATATATATAGGGCCACTATATGGGGGTCCCACATATACTAGGCCCGTATTCAATTAGACGCGAAGGGTCTGAAACTTTTCGCCTGTTGTACTTTCCGCCGCATTCACCTGTTTGGGATGTGAATTTGCGGCATGCGCGTCCCCTAGATTCGCCCTATTCAATTGTAGGAGAGGCGAAAACACAAACAGGCGAAAGCATAACAGGTGGAAAGTACTGAATAGATTGGGGAAATCAGTCTGTACCCCAAAATAAGACGCACTGACACTGGAAATCATTACAGATGTATACTATTAGACCTAATAAAAGTACTTTGTGCCCTTAATTTCTGTTAAAAGCTTACAAGAAGCAGATTTCTAAAAGTGGTGAAAAATTGTAGAAAGCAGTATTTTTGTTGGAAATTAAATAGTCCTGCCAAATTTGGGATACTTGAAAATGGATGCAAGCATATTTTTGTGTTTCTAAAGTGTACTTTTAAAAAATGTCAAAAATCTACCTGCCCCATGCACCTGCAGTCCTAAAAACACCTGCCCCATCCATACAGACCCCCAAGAAACCTATTTTGCTACTTTTTTTTATCAGTGTCCCCCCACTTTTTTAATTTTTGCCCCTAAAATGGCATGGTTTTTTGGGGGGTGTTCTGAGGTAATTTTTTTCATTTGTATGGCTGATTTGTCCTTTGGGGGGTGTCCAAAGGGTTCTGAATCAATTCCACACATTTGCACCCCAAAATAGAGATTTTGCACTTTTTTCCGCCTGTCATTCATTGGAGAAACGTTTCCACCTATTCCGGTGCATTGAGTTTCCGCTTAGGCGAAAACGTCCTGGAATTGAATTTGGAGATAAGACGCAAACAGGCGAAAAGCAGCAATAAACGACTTTTCGCCGATTTCGCGTCTAATTGAATACGGCCCTATGTATGGTAATCCACAATCGCTGTTCACAAATCTGATTGTAGCATATAAACTGATTAGCGCAAATACTGTTTATAGGGGCTCATTTATCAAAATGTATTTGAGGTAAAATACCCGAAAATGCCCGTTTTCGGGGGTTTACCTCAAATACTAAGTATCTCCCGGATGTATTAAGGAGGGACCACAGCAGGTGCATGTGCATGTGAAGTCCACGGAACTGTGCATGCGCACCACCCCCTGTAGTGGCCGGCAGCTCTCCGGAGACATTGCAGGGACATGTCCTGGATGATACATCCGGCCGAAGAGATCACTTTTGCAATGTGATCAGGGGCATCACCGGCATGCCCTGATCGCGTTGCAAAAGCGATCAATGATAAATGGGCCCCATAGTGTTTTGAGCTACTCAGGGCCGGATTGAGGGTCACATGGGCCTGGAGTTTAAAATGATCAAGGGCCTATTATGAGAAGCAGAGGAGGTGTAACCATTACTGTGTGGGTGTGGCCAGTGCCATGTGGGTGTGTACACACCCTACACTATCAGCCGCAATGTCTCCCCAAATATGTAAAAGAAAAAAAAAGCTTAATTTTGTGAGGGAACTAGAATTTTTTTTTACTACTTATGATTTATGGCTGACCTTGTGGACAGCAGATGGCCAGTCAACATCATGCTGTCATGATGATGGGCCTATTTTCATGTGAAGGCCTGGAGCTGTAGCTCCATCCGCCCCATTGTTAATCTGGCCCTGGAGCTACTGCGTTCAGTTCTAATGATACTGTAAAAGGTAATACAGAAGACAGAGACGGCGGTAGACAGAGGATTTGCTACAGTTGTACTCACAAATTTATACAATTTACACAAATAGCTGTAAAAAGTAAAACTTCATCCAGATTCCGAAATCTATATTAAATATATGAACTTCTGTAGGTAAAGTGAAATGACTAAAAAAGTGTCCTGATCATTAAAAACAGTGGTTCTCAACTCCAACCCAATTAACAGGTCATGTTTAGGGGATTTATGTGGAAGCAGGTGGGATAATTACTAACCCAGCAACATAGATTAACCTGGGAATGATTAAAGAAATCCACCAAACATGATCTGATGATGGTACTTGAGGGCTGGAGTTGAGATGCACGGGTTTAGAGATATAAGAAGTATAATGCGCAATGACTAGTGATTAATACATGGTAAACAACAGAGACTGACTAGGTTAGTAAAGAAAGAACAAAACAAAATAAAAAAGTTTAAAGAGTCTATTTACTTATCTGTGTTAGGAGATAAAGTGAACGGTGATACGGTACCAGCCAATCAGCTCCTAACTGCAATTTTTTAAACACAGCCTGTGACATGGCAGTTAGGAGCTGATTGGCTGGTACCTTATCTCCTAACACAGCTTAGTAAATAGACCCCTAAAACTGCAATATTACAGTACATCCAGAGCACGTCTGTGCATAAAACCGAATTAATTTACTTACTTGCTCCATAATGAAGCTAATATCGCAGTTATCATGTGGGACAGAAGTAAAGTTGTGATTGCGGGACGGGCTGTTGATAGCTACAGTAGTTGCTAGGTGACTGGCACTAATAAAAGTGTTTTATTTACATGACGCTATCTGCATATCCCCGACTAGAACCGGTGCGATGTCTCTCTCTCTCTCTCTCTCTCTCTCTGGGGGTCCCCGCTGCTGCTGTCCCCCGGGCGTCACCCAGATCAGCGCTGTCCGTAGCGCTTCCAGAATAGCAGCTCTGCACCAGCCGCCCTCATGAAACGTCTCCGGGAGTTGTGAGACAGAAGCCGTTGCTATAGAAGCGGCCAGTCGCCACGGGAGGGAGGAGCCAAGCTCAATAGTCACCCATGTATTATACTGTCACTATGGTGTTGGCTTGTAAGGAAATGGACCGCCATATTGATTTGCGCACTGTCACTTTGCAGGCACGTGTGTACATCAGATCCGCGTACATGTATACACCAGAGTATATAGGTTGCGCACTGTCACTTTGCAGGCACATGTGTGTACATCAGGCTCTGCTCACATGTATAACACACTAGCAGTATATATACTGCTGGTGTGTTACACATGTGCGCAGAGTCTGATGTACACACACGTGCCTGCAAACCTGAACGACTGAGATAATGGGGTAGATGTATTATAGCGGCACTTAACGTGCCGCTATAACGCTTCCCGCTTCGCCTCTTTACTGAGGCGAAGCAGGAAGCACTACCGATGAGATGTATAAACATCTCATCGGCCGGAGAGGGGGAGCGTTAACTCCCCCCTCCGGCGCTACCCGCTAGAGACAGCAGCGCTGATGCGCTGTGTCTCTCTCCCGACCGGCTCTTATAGATAGCAGCGCAGATAATGACGGGCGCACAGCGCCCCTGTCATTTACCGCCCAGACCCCCGATCATACATCGGGGAGAAGCAGTATCAGCGCACATAACGTGCGCTGATACCGTTTCTGGGCTTCGTACATCTCCCCCAATGTCCCAAATTCACACAATACATTATTTTCACCTCCTTTTACACAGGCGTTACCAGAAAACCATAGTTGCCAAAAGTCGCTATTTTTGGGACAGATTGTAAAGATTTGTACTACAAATAGTTTAATAAAAAATCCAAGTTTTTTTTTTCAGTTATGAAACAACTAAGCTATAAAATCCCTTTATTTGTTTATCAATATTATGTTTATTTTCTGGGTTTTATTAGTTGAAAACTATCAGAGTATTTCAAATACAAAGTTATCCTGAAATGATTATTTAAATGAAATGATATGAATTTTGCGTATGGGATGGACCAACAGCAAAACTGTCCGTGGAAGCTATCACTGTGTTACACTTTTGGCAGCGATGCAAAACTAGTGTATTCCAAATACTTTGTTTTCGATAGCCTTTATTTATTATTATTATTATTATTATTATAATTTATATGGCGCCACAAGTGTTCCGCAGCGCCTTACCAAGCACATAAACAAATAACAAGTAACCAGTGATTTACAGTACAATACAAAGCAGGACATGTATAATAAGCATTGCTCTATTAGCGACCTTTGGCCCTCATTCAGAGCCGCACGTTAACAACAGTACGCTCGTTGCGTTCCGATGTTGACTAACCGCGCATGCGTCGGTGTTACACTGCGCATGTGCGTACGGCAGATTGCGAGTTTTTTTTCTCTCGTTCCTAAAATAGCGTACAGGAAGTGACATGTCAAATGTGATTGACAGAACAGGGCGTTTTGGGGTGTTGACGGGGGTGGAGATGAAAAAACGCAGGCGTGGCGAGGCGTTTTTGGGGCGTACATACATTAGCAGATGCGAACGTCAAATGTGTTCGGACCGTCTCATACGTCACTGGAACATCCGCTTTCCCTTCAAAATGCTCGCACAGCTTAGGGTCAGGATTACTCGACCACATTGGCGATGGCCTTCTCCTCCGTCCCGGGACTCAACGATGGTGCTGCGATTAATCGCGGGTGGTCAGTAAAGTAATTAGTGTTGGATTGAAAACCGGCTTGGTATGTGTTTGGAAAGCAGTTTATTGGGATAGCACAAAAGCGTACGCAGGTGGAAATCAGAGCTGCTAATGTCATGATTACACAATCAATTAGCGTACATTTTGGGTGTTTTATTTTGGCCACAATTTGTTGGTTATGGCCTATTGTAACAATAATGTCATCATGTTTTAATTAGCTCCCCTTTTTTTTGGTTTACTGTGGAATTTGCATCGCTATGTGATTTTTTAAACGTTCCTTAAAGAGGCCTTTTTTTTTTTTTAAGAGGGTCAGTTTTTGCCTTTAGGGCCAGGATTAAATGTAACCCATTTGTACAATAATGTCACAATACAATGTCAGTTTTTTGTTTTAAATTTATTGTTTAAACACAAACAAATTGGCCTAATATTTTGTTGCCTTTTTTTTGTGGCAAAGATATTTGTTTTAAAAAAAAAAAAAAACCATAACTGGTAACATAAACGTAAATACCAAATGTAAAAAAATTTCACAAGAAAGGAGAGGGAAGTTTTGACCAGAAAGGAATATGAGCCAAGCACAGAAGGAGTGTGGGAAAAGTCGCCATTGCTGTCACCGTTTTCTCGCCCGTTTGGCTGGGTGAGGGTGGGCGCCAGACCGGGTCCGGGATGCCATCGGGCTGGCCTGTCCAGAGGCAGATGTTGTGGCCTCTGGACTAGGCACAGGGCTAGGCACATTTGGAGGATTGGCTGATGTTGTGCCAGAGGTGGAGGATCCGGATGTTCCGGCAGGAAGGGAGGTCGGCTCCACCATGTGCTGGCGAACGAGCTGCTCCAGGGCATCGGCGATGCGGATGTTGGCCCTGGTATTTTCCGCCAGGGCCTGAGTAATGGTCACGTTGGCCGCAGCATTTTGCTCCAGGGCCTCAGCCACCCGTATCAGACTGGCGTCCATCCTCTGCAGAATCTCCGTATGGAAATCCGATTTAAAATTGAGTTCTGTGAGGAGGCCCACTGCCTGCGAGGGGGCACGCCCTGGACTGGCTTCTGCAGGGTCCTCAGCCGGATGTACTGGTTCCTCCCCTGCAGAGCCAGCAGAAATTCTGCGGCCAAGGCTCCCCTCTGGAGCAGACTCATCCGCCTCTGTCTCTGTTCGGAAAAATGCGAAAAGACTCACATTAGAATCTACATATTGGCACAATAGCATTTCAGAGTTGGTGACATCACAAGACTTACCTTGGCCAACATGAGGAGCCGCAAAGTCTGGCATGTCCGTATCCATGTTGGAAACGCCAAACACCTCCACAGCCTGCACACACCCCTGTGCCAGCTCTTCTAAGTCTGTCAACTCCAATGACACAGGGGTGGGACCCCCACCTGTCCCCCTTGCATGCCTAGCCCTGTCGGCAAGTTTTTGCTTGAGACGATATTTGAAGTCTGCCCATCTGTGGAATGAAATTGGAACCATTATCCTTTTTTTTACAATGGGGTTTGTTTATAGGATGGGAAAGTGTTTACTTACCGCCGTTTGACATCCCGGGCTAGACGGACATAGTCACCCACCCTATTGACAGCAACGGCGACCTCCTCCCACATTCTCCACTTCTGGCTTTGGCTCATATTCCTGGCTGCCTGGGGCAGGATGTCAACGCACTTCTGGATCAAAACCTCCATCTCCTTGCTTGTGAAATGTGGCTGCCTTTTTTTTTTGGCAGCTTTGGCGGGTTGACTGGGGCCAGCAGTCTCTTCCATGTCATCCTCCTCACCTATTTGGGTAAATATGCAGATTTAGCCACTTCACAACTTGCACAATATTATGTTTAAAAAGAATCATTGAGACAAAATGCATGAAGGCCTTACCGCCGGATTTTTGGCCATTGTTTCCCTGGTCTGAAGCCATGTCTCTGCTTCCAGAATGAAATCAACCAGAAATTCAATGTGATTTCGTGACGTATTTATACATGCGTCCTTAGTTTGCGGCCGCATCATTGATTGTGCGTCCCTATGATTCATCCTTAATTTGTGCGGGAAAATAAACACTATTTATGGCTTGGTGTGTGTGGAGTCGAGGTTGGGTTGTTGGATTGTTGGCGGTTAAGTTGTTTGGATTTGGTTGTTTGCGGTTGGAGGATTTGGCAGAGTTGGGTTTTTTTTGGTTTTGCTACAGTTGTTTTGGTTTTCCGTTCGCATTTTTTTGCTTTTTTTCCCCATCCTTTCCTGATTTGGTAAGTTTTGTGCAGTCTAATTTGTGGCCAATTGGTGTCTACTTCTGGTTTTTGGTTAGCTATTTTTTTTTAAACACTAATTTCATCTTTTTTAGTTTGTTTTGGCTTTCGGACCCAAAGACCTTTTTGTTGGAAATCTTATATATTCGAGTTGGGTAAGTCCATTTTTTTTCTTGCATTTGCGAACTAATTAACGCATTTTGGACTGTTGGTGTAGTGACTTGCATTTGCGAACTAATTAACGCATTTTTGACTGTTGGTGTAGTGACTTGCATTTGCGAACTAATTAACGCATTTTTGACTGTTGGTGTAGTGACTTGCATTTGCGAACTAATTAACGCATTTTTGACTATTGGTGTAGTGACTTGCATTTGCGAACTAATTAACGCATTTTTGACTGTTGGTGTAGTGACTTGCATTTGCGAACTAATTAATGCATTTTTGACTGTTGGTGTAGTGACTTGCATTTGCGAACTAATTAACGCATTTTTGACTGTTGGTGTAGTGACTTGCATTTGCGAACTAATTAACGCATTTTTCGAGGCTTATTCATCATGTAAACCAGTTTTGCTTTTCCCTTTTCCATTTTTGGGGTCCATTTGAACCCTATTTTACGTACGGTGTGCAATGTCGTTTTCATCGATGGCCAAATGTGTGTTTCGCCTATTTTATGTGTTGGCTTGCAACAATTTGACAAACAAAAAATCACCCTCTAAATTTTTGATGTCTCATTTTTGGCTTTGTTACAGTTTATACGTATCATGACAATACCCCGGCATGTAAGCAGCTATGGATGGTATCAGAAAGCTAAGTTGTTTTATGTTACTTTTGGGGTGGCTCAAAAGCCTTACATTGTAAACTTTGAATTTCAGGTAGATCTGGGGCGAATTGTTCTGGCCCTGCTCCCGGAAGACGACCAACCTCAAACTCGTCCCAGGCGTAGGCATCGTAGGCATGCAAGGCCCCAGATATTTCGAACACGTGTCACCCTTTTTGGAATGCCCGATGATGAGGTTTTAAGACGCTACCGTCTACCTCCCAAAATCATCATAGACACTCTCTCATTAATAGAAAGTGATCTTGAGCGGCAAATTGACAGTCCAACAGCAATACCACCACTGACGCAATTTATGGCAGTGTTACATTTCTGTGCCTCAGGATCGTTTCAAACAACGGTGGGAATAGTGGCGGGCATCTCCCAATCCTCCTTTTCCCGGATCCTGAGGGCAGTGATGGAGGCACTTTTCAAGCACCTCCATCATTTTATTAAAATGCCTTTGGATATGGGTGCCCTTAGTGTGGCCAAGGCTAATTTTTACCAAATAGCTGGCTTCCCACACATCATAGGGGTTGTGGATGGTACTCACATACCACTTCAGCCTCCAGCACGGCTGGAGGCAATATTTAGAAACCGTAAACACTATCACTCCCTGAATGTAATGGTGGTATGTGATGCCTCCCTCCAGATCCTGTCCCTGAATGCTAAATTACCAGGAAGTGCTCATGACTCCTTCGTCATCCGGCAATCAGGGATATGGCAGAAATTAACCAACCTACAAGCTGGTGATGCGTGGCTTCTGGGTAAGTGGAGACCTTTAGTACATAACAATGTTAAGCTTGATACACAGTGTTCCTGATGTGGTCTATTTTTTTTCACAGGAGACAGTGGATACCCTTGCATGTCCTGGCTGCTCACTCCTTATTTGGCTCCCACACCAGGGCCACAAAGTGCGTATAATTCCGCACTTACAGCCACCAGGCAAGTGGTGGAGCGCTGTATCGGCCTTTTAAAAGGCCGATTCAGATGCCTCCACCGCTCTGGTGGCGAGCTCATGTATGTGCCGGATATGGTGTCTAAAATTGTGGTCCTGTGTGGGATATTTCACAACATTGCCATAAGGAGTGGTGTCCCAATGCAGCCAGAGGATGCCTTACCTGAGGATGGCCCCCCCGAGGTTGGTCGAAGGTCAGTATGTGGGGGGGCCATACGCGATGATGTGGTGGCCAGATTTTTTAGGTAAGTTTGAACAAAACTACAGTGTTTATACCTAATGTGTTTGTGTTTGTTTGCGAACATCTAATTTTTTTTTTTTTTCTCACCATCTTCTGTTTGTTCACATAATCTTTGGCACTCCAACGCTCACTACTTCCTGCTACCCTTACCAAACCTGGATCTGGTCCTTTTGGGCATATATTCTGGAACCCATATCGCAACGCCATGTTTGTGGAATCATGTTGGCATGGTCCTTCGTCAACCAGTTCTTGATTTTTTGTTTTGATTTAATTATTTCTTGGTATGTGTTGTATTTGAATTTATCACTGTGTTCTTTTTTTGGGAGTGACCACTTTGTTTTCTCTGTTATGTTGTGAATAAATGTTTGGAGAGTGAAATGGTCTTCCTTTTTTGGGACGTTAACAGCAAGTGTAACCAGGTTAACACAAGTTACATTTGACTAAGGGGTAAACCAGTACTGACGCCAGTTGAGCTAAACTTAAATATGTTTTCAGCTTCCCAACCCACACCAAAAGGAAGCCTGGCCCAACCTTGGGATTTGTAAGATTGGCCTAAGCAGCTTGCGCACCAACTAGGAACCTGTAAAATGTAGAAATATGTAATTGACACTACACCCAAAAAGGGAAATGACATTGTTACTGTTATGTGTTTCTTGGGTCTGTTTGACATACAAAGACAAAACACAATCTAACTTTTAAAAAAGGGAAATCCTTGCAGGAACAGTCTACTTATGTCATGCTAAACTATCTTGGTTTTGGATTTCAAAAATGAGCCACAACGTATATTTGTCTGAATAAATTTATTTTGAAAAAATACCAAAAATAAAAAAACTACTGCCGAAGGAGGCCAGACAGCCGGTCGATGGCCACCAGAATGCCGATTACATGTTGGCGCATCTGCCCCACACAATCCGCCACCTCTTGCCGACGCCTCTGTTCCTCTGTGGGTGAGAAAAGTGTGTGGGTTAATACAACAATAGGGAATCCACATTAAAAAAAAAAAAACACAACCAAATCACTCCTAAACCGAAAAAAAAAAAAAAAAGGGGGGGCTGGCAAAAATACAAGGCCTAGGTAAAAATTCCCACAGGTATGATATGTGTATGTTGAAATCACCAGGAAGAGGTAAAGGCAAACCTTCAAAATCACCAAAAGTCAAGCCACAAAAACACGAAGAAAGGCACGACACATGATTACATACAAACAGTTTGTGCTTTAAAAAAATAGAAAAAAAAAACATACCGGGAGCCAAAACGTGAGCTCCGGAAATACCTCCATGATCCTCCTCGGAGGATCCGTCATTCCCCAAAGAATGGGGAGGAGTTATGATGGACTCCGGGGAGGGGGTAATTGGAAGAGGGGTGGGTGGAGGAGAGGGGGAAGTGGGACGGAGGGGAAGGAGGCCCGACATTTCCGGGAGAGGGTCTGGGAAGGATGGGGAGGAGTGGGGAATAGGGGAAAGATTTGGGGTGGAGTGTTGGCTGGGGGTTGGGGATAGTGGCCGGGAACGCCGTCTGGACGGACGGTGATGGCGGAGTCTTGGCTGTCCCCCTAAAATATGACAAAGAAATTGCGGTTAGTTTATGGACAAATCCGGGCAACAAAACTAAAAAAAAAAAAAAAAAAAAAAAAAAAAAGCCAAATAGCAGTAGAATGAATAAATCAGAAATAGAGGGAAAACATGCACACGCAGATATGAGTCCAAATAATAAATAGGACAGACAGGAAAACATGCACACGCAGATATGAGTACAAAAAATAAATAGGACAGACAGGAAAACATGCACACGCAGATATGAGTCCAAATAATAAATAGGACAGACAGGAAAACATGCACACGCAGATATGAGTCCAAATAATAAATAGGACAGACAGGAAAACATGCACACACAGATATGAGTCCAAATAATAAATAGGACAGACAGGAAAACATGCACACGCAGTTTGCCCCACAAACACAAAAGTTTAAAACCACAATACATAACACTTACTTTCCAGGATCTCCATGCGAAAGCATGCCAGCAAGCGGGGCGTTCGCCGTTGCAGGTCGGACCACCTGCGCTCCAGCTGCCCGATGTTGCGTCGTGAGCCGAAGGACCGCAGGCGGGACCGTGCCTCCGCATACGCGGAGCGCTTCTGGCGGTTGGTCATGGGTTGAGGTTGGCTGGTGATCCGGCGATCCATGACCTCCGTAAGCACCAGCAGCTCACGCCTGGTGAATGCGGAGGCTCTCATGATGGCAATGGTGTTTTTCTTAAAAATCATTTTTGATAAAGTGTGTAAAAATTTTCTGATTGGCTAATGTATTTTGGAAATTAACAGGAGCAGTTTTATTGGTTAGTGTATGAGTCATGTGTTCGACAGGGCCAGAAATCTCTGGAGAGTTATGATAGGCTTGATGCAGTGACATGCGTAAGCAAATTTAAATAAAGAAATGAACCCAGGGAAATATGCGGGGATCCACAGCAATAGTACAATTGTTTAATTGTGGTTCACATGTTTTTTGAACAATAAAAGCGAATGTTTCATCCGTACGTATTCTGCGGGTGAACACAAACACGGACAAGAGTAAAGTTTCTTGCATTGTGTTGAAAAAAACAAACAATTAAGCTAATTGATACATTGATTGGCATGATACGATTGATGGAGGTAGGCAGAATAAAGGAGCAGGTAATCGACATCTGACAAGGCCACTTCCTGTTTATACTTGTGCGTGCGTTCCTTTCAAGCCATTTCGGGGATGTACGCTCGCTATTTCGTACGCTCGTTAGTTAGAGGAGGGTTCGCCTGAGTTTAGGGAGGAATTTTAGATGCGAACGAAAATACGAGCGAGCCATTGAATTTAAATATTTTTGTACGTACGCCTAACGTACGTGCGCCCGCTTGCGAGTGGGTCTGAATCAGGGCCTTTATGCCCAAATAAGCAGCCGAGTGGTAGTTGCCCTAGTGGGGAGTGAAGCTGCATACACACACAACGATTTAGTAAATGAACGATTTTAGTAAACGATTTTCGTTAATTTTTTCAAGGGAAAAGTGGACAAAAATAGTTTACTAAAATCGTTCATTTACTAAATGTAATGAACGATATTTTTTTGAACTACAAACAATTTTTGCATATTCCCTTACTCAAAATCGTTGAGTTGGTCAGTCTGACCGAACTACAAACGTGAACGCGCATGAACGATAATCGTTAATCGTTTTAACTCAGAAAGTGAATGATTTTTGCAACGATTAACGATATCGTTATCGATAATCGTTCAAAAAATCGCTGTGTGTGAGATAAATTAAATTACATGAGGGAGAAGCACATGAGGGTAGAGGGCCCTGCTCGAAAGAGGCAACATTCTTTAAGGGAGGGGCAGACAAACAGGAGTGACACAGATGGGGTAGGCGAGGAGGAAGGAAGATGTAGCAGCAAGTTAGGATGAGAGCTGGAAGGCTTTAATGAAGTAGTGGGTCTTAAGAGCTCGTTTGGAAGATTGTAGAGAGGTGCAGAGTCTGATGGGGAGAGGGAGGGAGTTCCAAAGGTGGGGAGCAGCGTGGGCAAAATCTTGGAGGCGGGAGTGGGAGGAAGTAATCAATTGGCATGAAAGGCAGCGTGTATTAAGTGAATGAAGAGGGCAGACAGAAGAGTGAAGGGAGATGAGATTAGAGATGTAAATGGGAGAGGAATGGGTGGGGGCTTTGTAAGTGAGTGTGAGAACCTTGAATTGGGTTCTGAAAGGGAAGGGGAGCCAGTGGAGGGCTTGTAAGAGAGGGGAGGCAGATGTAGAGCGTTTTGAGAGGAAGATGAGCCGAGTAGGAGCATTGAGCACAGACTGGAGAGGAGAGAGATGGGATTTGGGGAGGCAAGATAGGGGGTTACAGTAGTCCAATCTGGAGATGACCAGTGAATGTATGATGGTTTTGGTGGCAACCTGGGTGAGAAAGGGTCTGATCTTGGAAATATTCTTGAGATGGAAATGACAGGACTACGAGAGGTTCTGAATATGTGGTTTGAAGGAGAGGGAAGAGTCCAGGATGACTCCAAGACAACGCACTTTGGGACTAGATGAGATAGTTATGCCATCTATTGATAAAGAATTAGTGGGACATGATGTTATGGGGGAGGGTGGGAAGACGATCAGCTCAGTCTTAGACATATTCAATTTGAGAAAACGCTGGGACATCCAGGAAGAGTTAGCAGAGAGACAGTTAGAGATACGAGTTAGTAGAGAGGGGGAAAGATCAGGTGAGGAAAGGTAGATCGGAGTATCAACAGCATAGAGATGATAATGGTGGTCAAAAGAGTGGATGAGTTTACCTAGAGAGAATGTATAGAGAGAGAATAGGAGAGGCTCAAGTACAGAACCTTGGGGAACACCTACTGTAAGAGGCTGTGTGGGGGAGGAGTCATCGTGAGAAGAAACAAAGAAGAAACGGTCAGAGAGGTAGGAGGACAGCCAGGAGAGAGCAGTGTCATGTAGACCAAGGGAGTGAAGGATATGCAGCAGTAGAGGGTGGTCCACGGTGTCAAAAGCAGCAGAGATGTCCAGGAGAATGATCAGGGAGTATTGGCCTTTGGATTTGGCAGCAAGGAGGTCATTGCTGACTTTTGTGAGGGCAGTTTCAGTGAAGTGGAGAGAACGGAAGCGAGACTGAAAAGGGTCAAGGGGCGAGTTGGAGCAAAGAAATGTGGTGAGGCGGTTGTAAACAATACACTCAAGGAGTTTGGATGCAAAAGGGAGGAGAGAGATTGGTCGGTAGTTATAGAGAATGTTAGGATCAAGGTTAGGTTTTTTAAGAATGGGGGAGACAAGGGCATGCTTGAATGCAAAATGAACAGTACCAGAAGAGAGGGAGAGATTAAGGAGGTGGGCAAGATGGGAGCAGGCAGAAGAGAGGTAGCGGGGATGGCAGGAGGGGAGAGGTGGAAGGGGGGTGGGACTAGATAAGGGCCTTAACTTTCTCTCCAGTCACAGGGGAGAAGGATGTCAGAGTCAGTAAAATGGATGGGGAGGGGTGATCCGGGAAAGTAGGAGGTGGAGAGCTGAGGGACTGGTTGGATATGATGTCCTGATGAATGGAATCAATTTTAGACATAAAATAGGTAGCAAAGTCAGTGGCAGAGAGCAAGGAGGGGAGACGAGGAGGGTATGGGCAGAGGAGGGAGTTGAAGGTGGAAAAGAGACGCTGGGGATTTGAGGACAGGGAGGAGATGAGATTCTTGAAATATGACTGTTTAGAGAGGGAAAGGGCAGCACTGTAGGATGACAGCATGAATTTGAAATGGAGAAAATCTGCCTGAGAGCGTGATCTTCTCCACTGTCGCTCAGCGGTTCGTGTACATTTTTGCAGGTATCTGGTGTATTTGTAATGCCAGGGTTGAGGTGTGGATTTGCGAGGGTGAGTAGTGATCGCCAAAGCAACAGAGTCAAGAGCAGAAGTAAGGGAGGCATTGTATAGGGAAGCAGCTTGTTCAGGGCAGGAGAAAGAGAGGATAGAGGAGAGAAGTGAGCCAAGTAGGAAAGAAAAGAAAGCAGTGTCGATAGCTTCAATGTTACACTTAGTGATGGTGGCTTTCGGAAGTAGAGGAGGGGAAGGAGAGAGGGATAGGTTAAATGAGGGAAGGTGATGGTCAGAGAGGGGGAATGGGGAATTGGAGTAGGCAGAAATATCACAACGGTGAGTGAATACCAGTTCAAGCAAATGCCCACTCACATGGGAGGGTGAGGAAGTCCATTGGGAGAGGCCAATGAGGAAGTGAAGGTGAGTAGTTTGGAGGTAGCGGATTCTGTGTGGATATCAATTGGAATATTGAAGTCACCGAGGATAATAGAGGGAAGGTCTGAGGAGAGAAAGTGAGTGACCCAGGAAGCAAAGTTGTCAAGGAACTTGGAGGGAGGGCCAGGGAGACGGTAGATGACAGCTACTCTGAGGTGTACTGGTTGGAAGAGATGTATAGCATGAACTTCAAATGTGGAGAATGTAAGGGATGGTTCTCAGGGTATAAGTTGGTATGAGTAGCCAGGGGATAGAAGGATCCCAACACCACCCCCATGGCGACCCCCATGCCTGGGAGTGTGAGAGAAGGTGAGGCCCCTGTAGGAGAAAGCTGCAGGAGAATAGGTGTCAGAGGGTAAAATCCAGGTTTCAGTAATGGCTAGGAGATTCAGGGAGTTGGAGATGAAAAGGTCATTGGTGGGGACCAGTTTCTTACAGACTGATCTGGCATTCCAGAAGGCACAGGAGAGAGTGACAAAGTTGATAGGAGAGATGTGAATGAGATTATCAGGGTTACTATAACATGCAGATGAGATTAGTTTGGGAGACCAAGATGAATAGAGTATAGAGATTATGCGGGCTCATGTGCTAGGAGGGGACCCTGTAGGAGGCGGGCAGGGAGGGAAATTAAGGAGACATGGATGAAAGTGGGTGAAGTGACAGGGAGAGAAGTGAGGGAGGGGGGTATAAGAGAAAGAATATGGAGTAATGGGAGAAGAGGGGGAGGAAGGCAGAGAGAGAAGGGGAGATAGGAGGAGGTGGAGGAGATTAGGGGAAAAGGATAGAGGTGGAATCAGAGGGCAGAACAAAAGATTAGTTAGAAACTGAGTGATGGGAGGAGTTGAAGACAACATGGTCATGGTAAGGATGCGGTACAGTGTCGGCACAACAAAAAATTATTATTGAGTATAGAAAAAGTGGAGATTAGATGGAAACAGAAGTTGAATATTAGAGTAGAGAGTCGACAGTGGTAGTAGCTAGATGATGTAAGACTAGGCAAAAGAGCTAAGGTAAAAATACATTATTTGAGAGGTAAGCGGATATTAACAGTATTCATTAAGATTATCTGTTAAGCACAGAGGCAGCACAAATAGTAGCAAGTGATGCACAAAGTTTTTGTCGTAACCAGAGTCCAGTGTTGAAAGTCCAGGTTATGCAGTCTGCAGAATCTTGTAGCAGTGAGAATGTGGAATCACCTTTGTTGTTGTTATTTTCTCCAAATCTACATTCGGTTGTTAGAACTGTAGATAGGTTGTTTCAGTTCAACGCCAGTATTAATCTTAAATTGCCTCTTGATTTGTGCACTACTGATATAGGGCACTTCTAGCCAGGCTTTCCAGCCTACTAATGACCCATACATAGGAGACCTGGCATGTGAAATTACTGATTGCTAACAAGCCCAGCATCCTCCCACTAATATGGCTAGCAATAAATTGAGTAAAACAAACAGCACATACCACTAGGTTAATATCAGGGCCAATGAGCTAACTAATACCCCTTTTACACCAAAGCAAAAACCTGGGTTTTTGCAGGGTCTACCCGGGTTGCAGCTCAGTGTAAAAGGGTCCCTGAAAAATAACCTGGGTCAAGTGACCCTGCAATCTAACCCAGGTAGCTACCAGGGTTGGACCCAGGATGGACCCAGGTAATGGTGCAGTGTAAACGGTGCAACCCAGGTTATCTGATCTGGATCATGCCTAAAATGAGCGGATTGGTGGTTGTGGAGCATTCACTTCCCACTTTTTATGACCTCACAGGTTTAGCAGGGCAGACCTGAGTTCAGTGTGAACAGGGCTGACCTGGGAGTAACCCAGATCAAAGGTGCAGTGTAAATGGGTCTGACCAGGGTTGGAACCATGTCCAAAAACCCAGGTCGGACCTGGGTTTTTGGTGGAAAAGAGGTATAACAAAAGAAACAAAACAAAAAAAACCCCATCAAACTACTACACTATGCACTAATATGTTATATAACATTGCTCATCAGCAAAATGCAGAGACTTGTAGTTTGTTACCTAAAGTTCTCAGGCAGGCCAATATATATTCAGTGCAGCAAAATGCTGAGACTTGTAGTTTGTTAACTAAAGCTTGTTTAAAGGAAGGTAAGATTCTCAAACTGGGGGAGATATCCTTGACTCCTGGGAGAGCAAGCAATTTTACAAAAGAGAGTTTACCTGTTAAAAGGTGGGCCGGAACATTCTGCAATTCATGTAAATAAGCCCCGCCCACCTAAACGACTTCAATCACCATCATCTCTTATGCCCCTGCTTCTTTACTGCCACTGGTCTATTCGCCTGTACCACCTGCTGAGGAGCTATAGGCGGCAGCATACAATGACTAGAGTGAGCAGAAGAATCAAACCAACAGGGATTAATAGGAGACATGTACATAGAAGGATGCAACTGCTGTGGGTATCCCACAGTAGGAGGCAATATCGTGGTAGGAGCACGCAACGCTGCGACCTTGTCCACCATGTGCTTCAAAACCTGTGACCAAGACGCCACCCAAGATGGCTCTTGTGTAGGTGCAGGTGTACCAGATAGGAAAGGTGGCTGTTTACAACAGGCCTGCAAAACAGGCTTTACATGAATTGAGCACCAGAGGCTCTCCCTTCTCAATTTTACCCTCAGACATGACAAATGTGTGATAGGTATAAGGTGTACAGTATAAACGCAATATGACCCACTTCACATATGAAAAACCCCACACACCTTTTCAGAGGGATGAGGAGAAACACAGTGATAGATATAACTGACAGTTTGAAAACAAAAGACAGTATATATATATACACAGCAGCTAGCATGAAAGTCACATACCATGCATAAATACAACATTGCTATTGCAAATTGACTCTGAATCAACTGACCAGCCCCGCTGAAGTATTGGCAGGATATAGAGTGCTATATACCAGACCCAGAGGAGAGGTATACAGGGAGACAGACCAGACCTCTGAGACAACCAGCCTGCAGTAGTACGCACAAGTGCGAATGTCTCACACACGAGGTGGTCAGAAGTAGCAACTCAGAGGTGGGAATCTGTAATGGGAAGTTGCGTCTGGGTTGGGGGAGGAACTGCCGGGGGACCGCCTATCTCCCCTAAGCTGTGATTTTGACGGCACGGGTACTCTGGCCTCACAGTAGTTGACGCTAACTAGTGCACTCTATTGCGTCTACTACCCATCCCCGGCAACAGATGATATGGCCCCGACCGCCTTAGTGAGGTTACACGAGGCCTTCACCCGCAGCCTCCACTGGTGTGTCTCCTACACCGGAGGCCTGGACTACATCGCACACGATTCCCCTCACGAGGAATCGCTTACCTGCCATCTCCGTGAATCCGGTCGCAATCCGGACCCAGCAATGCCGCTAGCTAAGCCTCGCTGAGGCCCACCAAAATCCCAGGGCATATAGCGATACTGGCGTTTCGGCATCAGCGGAGGTAGATGGAGTCGCAGTACCTGCATCCTATTCAGCGCTTAGTACCGCTCAACTCAGAAGTTCAAAAAAACCAAGGTAAATCATAAAAGAAAATGTCCCGCTGTTAAACAGGTGCGTCTGGATACTTGCCGAACGCCAAACAAAAAAACTGATGCCTGTGGCTGGAGGCGGGTATATAGGGAGGAGGACCAGTGCATGCTGGGAGCTTTAAAGCTGTAGCTGTTTGCTGCAATGGATCTCTCCAACTACATACCCCAAGGTAGATCCTATGGACCCTGCAGAAGAAAGTATGAATGACCAATGAATATACCAAGCTCAGTGCCAGATTAATGCCTACATTTTAATCGCTGGGACAAGGGCTCCGATAAAAGCACGTCCCAGCGATCAGGAAGAAATAAAATGAACTTATCCGCAATCACTACTTCTATCTTCGGGCCCCCTTGTGGCTACTGGAAATCTGCGCATGTGCAGTAGCCGCAAGGGTGCAGAAGATAGAAGTAAATTTTGTATGCGAAGCACTTCGGGATGTCCTACAGCTCACCAGAGAGGGATTGCAAAATCCCCCTCTGGCAGGGCAGCCTCATTGCAGATGAAGACGGCGTTAGCCCAAACATACAACATCCACAAAGCAGAGTTTTACAGATCTTGTTAAGTACTGTCCCCATAGAAAACTATGTAGATTGATGCTGCGTGAGCAGGCGGACGGAAAGCAGGATATATCTCTGATACTGATAAAACAGGTATCACTGCGCTTAGTTCTTTAAGTGATAAATAAAATTGTAAATAATACCACAATGATCTGCTTCCTATTTGAGGCACACAAGAGGCTTGTAAATCAATTTGATATTTTTATTCATTAATAAATACTATCAGTAAATATAAAATCTATTCCACAGTCACATAAATAGGCCTATTCACTAGCAATCCGTATCTATGATATAATATATTGATTAGTAGAAACAGTCTCCCATATATATAGAAATACTATGTTGCTAGATGTACATAATAAGCAATTAAAATCAGTTAAATTGTCAGAGCAATTTGTCCAAGGCTGGTAAATAGTAAAAAAAAAAAAAAAAAAAAAGTGCTTAGGTGACAATTGAATAATGTCCAATGTTCATATCACCTTGAACATTGCCGAACCCACAGTTTCCACACACATTTTGTGTGTATATATTACTACACACACACACATATATACATACTGCTGTTTCTGCTGCTGAATTGACGCATCCTTTTTTTTGTCTTGCTATCTGCAGGTAACGGACTACAAGTCTCAGACTTTTGCTATACTGAATATACTGAATATATATTGGCCAGGCTGAGAACTTAGGTAACGGACTACAAGTCTCAGACTTTTGCTATACTGAATATATATTGGCCAGGCTGAGAACTTAGGTAACGGACTACAAGTCTCAGACTTTTGCTATACTGAATATACTGAATATATATTGGCCAGGCTGAGAACTTAGGTAACGGACTACAAGTCTCAGACTTTTGCTGATAAGCAATGTTATTTAGCATATCACTGCATAGTATATTAGTTTGATGTTTTTAGTTTCTTTGTTAGTTAGCTCATTGAGCCTATTAGCCTAGTGGTATGTGCTGTGTGTTTGTTTAACTCAATTTATTGCTAGCCATATTAGTGGGAGGGTGCTGGGCTTGTAAGCAATCAGTAATTTAACATGCCAGATCTCCTACATATTGGTCATTAGTAGGCTGGAATTGCCCCATTCAGAAGTGCACTATTCAAAAGTGCATTTTAAGATTAATACTGGCGTTACACCAGCGTTGAACAGAAGGGAAACAACCAATCTGCACTTCTAAAAACCAAATCTAGATTGGGAGAAAAACCATCAACAAAGGTGATTTTAAAATCTCACTGCTACAAATTCCTGCTGACTGCATAACCTGGACTTTCAACACTGAACTCTGGTTGCTACAAAAACTCTGGACATCACATGCTACTATTTGTGCTGCCTCTGTGCTTAACAGATAATCTTACTGAATACTGTTAATATCAGCTTAACTCTGTAATAATGTCTTTTTACATTAGCACTTTGGTCTAGTCTTACATGATCTAGCTACTGCTACTCTCTACTCTAATATTCAAATTCTGCGCCCATCTTATCTCCACTTTTTCTAAACTCTATAGTATTATTTTGTTGTGCTGACACTTTACCTCATCCTTACCATGACCATGTTGTCTCCTCCCTTCACTCAGTTTCTAACTAATCTTTTGTTCAGCCCTCTGACTCCACCTCTATCCTTTCCCCCTGGTCTCCTCCACCTCCTCCTATCTCCCCTTCTCTCACTGCCTTCCTCCACCTTTTCTCCAATTACAACATTTTCTTTCTCTTATACCCCCCAAAGATCCTAATAACCCCCCTGGTAATCTTTCCTCCCTTACTTATCTCCCTGTCACTTCGCCCCACTTTCATTCACATCTCCTTAACTTCCCTCCCTGCCCACTTCCTACAGGGTCCCCTCCTAGCACAGGAGCACGCATGATCCCTACACTCTATTCATCTCGGTCTCCCAAAGTATTCTCATCTCCACGCTATTGCAACCCTGATAATCTCATTCACATCTCTCCTATCAACTCTGTCACTCTATCCTGTGCCCTCTGGAATGCCAGATCAGTCTGTAACAAACTGGCCCCCACCCATGACCTTTTCATCTCCAACTCCCTGAATCTCCTGGCCACTACTGAAACCTGGATTTTACCCTCTGACACCACTTCTCCTGCAGCTCTCTCTTATAGGGGTCTCACCTTCTCCCACACCCCCAGGCCTGGGGGTCGCCATGGTGGTGGTGTTGGGGTCCTTCTATCCCCTGGTTACTCATACCAACATATACCATCAGAACCATCCCTTACATTCTCCACATTTGAAGTTCATGCTATACACCTCTTCCATCCAGTACACCTCAGAGTAGCTGTCATCTACCGTCCCCCTGGCCCTCCCTCCAAGTTCCTTGACAACTTTGCTTCCTGGCTCACTCACTTTCCTCCGACCTTCCCTCTATTATCCTCGGTGACTTCAATATTCCTATTGATATCCCCACAGAATCTGCTGCCTCCAAACTACTCACCCTCACTTCCTCATTTGGACTCTCCCAATGGACCTCCTCACCCTCCCATGCGAGTGGGCATTTGCTTGATCTGGTATTCACTCACCGTTGTGATATTTCTGCTTACTCCAATTCCCCATTCCCCCTCTCTGACCATCACCTCCTCTCTTTTAACCTATCCCTCTCTCCTTCCCCTCCACTACTTCCGAAAGCCACCATCACTAAGTGTAACATTGAAGCCATCGACACTGCTTTCTTTTCTTCCCTACTTGACTCACTTCTCTCCCCTATCCTCTCTTTCTCCTGCGCTGAACAAGCTGCTTCCCTATACAATACCTCCCTTACTTCTGCTCTTGACTCTGTTGCTCCGGCGATCACCACTCACCCTCGCAAATTCACACCTCAACCCTGGCATTCCAAATGCACCAGATACCTGCAAAAATGTTCGCGAACCGCTGAGCGACAGTGGAGAAGATCACGCTCTCAGGCAGATTTTCTCCATTTCAAATTCATGCTGTCATCCTACAGTGCTGCCCTGTCCCTCTCTAAACAGTCATATTTCAAGAATCTCATCTCCTCCCTGTCCTCAAATCCCCAGCATCTCTTTTCCACCTTCAACTCCCTCCTCTGCCCACCCCCTCCTCGTCTCCCCTCCTTGCTCTCTGCCACTGACTTTGCTACCTATTTCACATCTAAAATTTATTCCATACATCAGGACATCATATCCAACCAGTCCCCCAGCTCTCCACTTCCTCCTTTCCCGGATCACCCCTCCCCATCCATTTTACAGACTCTGACATCCTTCTCCCCTGTGACTGGAGAGGAAGTTAAGGCCCTTATCCAGTTCTCCCCCCCTTCCACCTCTCCCCTCGACCCACCTTCTCCGCTACCTCTCTCCTTCTGCCTGCTCCCATCTTGCCCACCTCCTTAATCTCTCCCTCTCATCTGGCACTGTTCCTTCTGCATTCAAGCATGCCCGTGTTTCCCCCATTCTTAAAAAACCTAACCTTGATCCTAACATTCTCTCTAACTACCGTCCAATCTCTCGCCTCCCTTTTGCCTCCAAACTCCTTGAGCGTATTGTTTACAACCGCCTCACCACATTTCTTTCCTCCCACTCCCTCCTTGACCCTTTTCAGTCTCGCTTCCGTTCTCTCCACTCCACTGAAACTGCCCTCACAAAAGTCAGCAACGACCTCCTTGCTGCCAAATCCAAGGGCCACTACTCACTGCTCATTCTCCTTGATCTCTCTGCTGCTTTTGACACTGTGGACCACCCTCTACTGCTGCATATACTTCACTCCCTTGGTCTACGTGACACTGCTCTCTCCTGGCTGTCCTACCTCTCTGATCGTTCCTTCTCTGTTTCCTCTCATGGCGACTCCTCCCCCACACAGCCTCTTACAGTAGGTGTTCCCCAAGGTTCTGTTCTTGGACCTCTCCTATTCTCTCTCTATACTTCTTCTCTAGGTAAACTCATCAGCTCTTTTGACCTCCATTATCATCTCTATGCTGATGATACTCAGATCTACCTTTCCTCACCTGACCTTTCCCCCTCTCTACTGACTCGTATCTCTAACTGTCTATCTGCTATCTCTTCCTGGATGTCCCAGCGATTTCTCAAACTTAATATGTCTAAGACTGAGCTGATAGTCTTCCCACCCTCCCACATAACATCATGTCCCACTATTTCTTTATTAATAGATGGCATTACTATCTCATCTAGCCCCAAAGTGCGTTGTCTTGGAGTCATCCTGGACTCTTCCCTCTCCTTCAAACCACACATTCAGAACCTCTCACAGTCCTGTCGTTTCCATCTCAAGAATATTTCCAAGATCAGACCCTTTCTCACCCAGGATGCTACCAAAACCCTTGTACATTCACTGGTCATGTCCAGACTGGACTACTGTAACCTTCTCCTAGCTGGCCTCCCCAAATCCCATCTTTCTCCTCTCCAGTCTGTGCTCAATGCTGCTGCTCGGCTCATCTTCCTCTCCAAACGCTCTACATCTGCCTCCCCTCAAGCCCTCCACTGGCTCCCATTCCCGTTCAGAACCCAATTCAAGGCTCTTACACTCACTTACAAAGCCCTTACCCATTCCTCTCCCATTTACATCTCTGATCTCATCTCCCTTCATTCTTCTGTCCGCCCTCTTCGTTCACTTAATACACGCCGCCTTTCATGCCAATTGATTACTTCCTCCCACTCCCGCCTCCAAGACTTTGCCCGCGCTGCTCCTCACCTTTGGAACTCCCTCCCTCTCCCTATCAGACTCTGCACCTCTCTACCATCTTTCAAACGAGCTCTTAAGACACACTACTTCATTAAAGCCTTCCAGCTTTCATCCTAACTTGCTGCTACATCTTCCTTTCTCCCGTCCCACCCCATTCTGTGTCACTCCTGTTTGTCTTCCCCTCCCTTAAAGAATGTAAGCTCTTTCGAGCAGGGCCCTCTACCCTCTTGTGCTTCTCCCTACTGTAATTTAATTTATCTCTTACTAGCCACTAGGGCAACTAGCACTTGGCTGCTTAGGCGGGCGTTAATGTCACTAATATAGCAATGTTTATCCATGTCCTGTATTGTATTGTATTGTAAGTCAGTGGTTACTTTTTTGTCTATGTACTTTGTAAGGCGCTGCGGAACACTTGTGGCGCCATATAAATAAATGATGATAATAATAATAATAATGTGTGTGTGTGTATATATATATATATATATATATATATATATATATACACACACACACAGTGGGTAAAATAAGTATTGAACACATCAACAAACAACCCAAGCATTCTGCACATGCAAAGAAATCAAACCATAGATGTCCATAAATTAAGTTATGTGTAATAATGTGAAATGACACAGGGAAAAAGTATTGAACACGCTTACTGAAATTTATTTGGCATGCATTGCTCGGGTGTGATTTTGGACCATTCTTCCATACAGTTTTCAAATCTGGAAGGCTCCGTGGGCCTCTTCTATGAACTCTGACCTTTAGTTCTTTCCATAGATTTTCAATTTGATTCAAGTCAGGTGATTGGCTGGGCCATTCTAGCAGCTTTATTTTCTTTCTCTGAAACCAATTGAGTGTGTCCTTGGCTGTGTGGTTGGGTTCATTGTCTTGCTGAAATGTCCACCCTTGTTTAATCTTCAGCATCCTGGTAGATGGCAGCAGATTTTTCTCAAGAATGTCTTGGTACATTTTTCCAATCATCCGTCCTTCAATTACATGAAGTATGCCAGTACCATATGCTGAAAAACAGCCCCACACCATGGTGTTCCCACCTCCAAACTTTACTGTTGGTATGGTGTTTTTGGGGTCAGGTGCAATGCCATTTCTCCACCAAACATGGTGTGTATTATGGCATCCAAAGAGTTACATTTTGGTCTCATCTGACCAGACTATATTGTCCCAGTATTTCACAGGCTTGTCCAAATGTGGTGCAGCAAATTTTAAACAAGCATCAATATGCTTTTTCTTCAGCAATGGAGTCTTGTGTGGTGAGCGTGCATACAGGCCATGTCGGTTGAGTGCATTATTTATTGTTTTCTTTGAAACAATTGTACCTGGTAATTCCAGGTCTTTCTGAAGCTCTCCACAAGTGGTCCTTTGCTCTTGGACAACTCTTCTGATAATTTTTTTCACTCCTCAGAAATCTTGCGAGGATCACCTGGTTGTGGCTGGTTTATGGTGGAATGATGTTCTTTCCACTTCCGGATTATGGCCCCAACGGTGCTCACTGGAACATTCAGACATTTAGAAATCCTTCTATAACCAATGCCATCAGTATGTTTTGCAACATTAAGGTTGCGAAGGTCTTAAGAGAGCTCTTTGCTTTTACCCATCATGAGATGTTTCTTGTGTGACACCTTGGTAATGAGACACCTTTTTATAGGCCATCAGTTGGGAGTGAACCAGCTTATATTAATTTGCACTGACAAGGGGCAGGACTCCTTTCTAGTTACTGATAGATTTCAGCTGGTGTCTTCAGTTTGATAGATCTATAACAGAATCTCCAACTGTCTATCAAAGGGCAGAGCTCATTATGTGTGTCAGAACTCTCGATCGGGGTATCCCTTTATTTATCAGCTGATATTCAGAGAAATAACACTCAGACCAAACAAGTAAGTGTTCAGGATTCTCTGTTGTAATAGAAAAAGGTACACAGATTTTTATAGGCATCCTTTACAAAAAGGGTGTTCTCAAAGTGTAACATGTACAATTATCAGAAAGTACAAACATTCATTTGTCTTTAAAAGAATACATAAATCACCCCTTATTCCATATTATTCCTTATCTGTCTCAGGAAGGGAGTTTATCTTACATGGGAGGTTAGAATACATGGGAGTCTATTCATGCCACTATCTGTCTGAACATTTTGACCATCTGCATATTCAAACTTGAAGGTCAGCAGAAACCTTTCTCTACAATATTCAGTATTTTGAAGTTATGAATACTTTAAAGATACAAACCATATTATTACAAAATGGAGTCTACATGTGGATAGTTTGATATCAGATTTCTCATTTCCCATCTCTTATTCATAACTTTACCCTATACTATCTACCTAAGAGGAACGTGCTCTTGCAATACTAAGTACAGATGCATATACATACAAGCCCCATCTACAGGAACCTAAACATAGGATCACCTCCCTCCTGGTAGTGTTCACCCATCCCCTGTAGGGCAAGTCCACGGTCCACAGTCTCTAATTGGCTATTATCTTGTCCATCTTGTCATGAATATTCAGGGAAATAAAGATAGTCTTGCACTGTCCACATGTTTGCTTGTCATCCTTAGTGAGGCTTGTTCCACAACTGGTGCAGCTTGGAATGTTGTCTTGCAGGAGCAAACGCAGGAATTCTAGAGAGGGGTTTCCAAATGCTTAATTTCTGTGCAGAGCAAATAAAATAAATAATAGAAATAGAAATGTACAAGATATTTAAATTTAATAACATATGTTGAATTAAAAAGAGGCATAAAAAGTTGTAGATTAATGTAAAAAATAAATCCATGTTGTAAAACTCTACTAACCCACCCTTATATTCTATGAAAATAATGCTGGGAACGCATTTAGATGACGGTTTGGTCGACAGAGCGATCCACTGTCAGAGCGGCTGATTGGTAAGCTATACACACTTACCAATCAGCTGCTATACTGTATATGTCTGTGCTGACATCAGAACTGGGCGGGCATTTCAATTTGCCTGCCCATTTGTTATGTCAGTGTCGGCAGTCCCTGTACATTGTCTGTGCTGCAGATCTGACCTGATATGTTATGTTATTCCCAGGGGTGGGCCAGGGGGGATAATATTTATTAGATTATGCCAGGCTGTCAGCTATTCCCAGGGGTGGGGGGATGGGAGGATAATATTTATTAGTTTATGCCATCTGTCTGCTATTCCCATTCCCCCACCCCCCCTGGAATAACATACAGAGGACAGCTGGCATAATGTAATAAATATTATCCTCCCCCGTTCATCCCCCCACCGTATACATGGAGCAGTTGAATGTAATGTTTAATACATTATATCATTAACCCCTCCTGGCTGCCCCACCGCCCGTGCCTCTCCTCTCTACACACCACACCGCCGCCCGCGCCCCCCCCTGGCAGTAGAAAATGGCACCATTCCAAAAAAATATTATTAGGACCCAGCCCCCGCCACCTGCCCGCAAGATCTCCGGCGCTCCCCCGACACAGCAGTAGCTCAAACAATTAAACATTATCCCCCCGCACCCGGCGGCCACCTACCTCTTGCGGCCGCACTCAACAGCTCCGGAGCCTGGCGCAGTCCACACAGCACGCCGCCGATAGTGTCCAGGGCGGCATGAGAGGCGCTACTGACGTCACGGTGCCTGGCCTGGGAACTGCCTGGGAGGGGCTTGCGCGCTGCAGCTCCCCCTACAGCCAGCCCAGGCAGTGTCAGTATGTGTAATAAAAAAAAACAACAACATTTTTTAAGCAGCGCTGCTCGCCGGGTCGGACAGGGGGGGTTTCCAGGGACTCGGAAACCCTCCCTGCGTGCGCGGGTGTCTTGGGCATATATATTATCATAGACTTGAGTTATCATCAAGGCCTGTGGTGTATTTTCCTTAGAGAAACAACAGTCAAGTGTAAGTAACTTCTTAATCAGAATAATAATAGCTAGTTTTACTGCAATATAAATTATTACAAACAATAAGTGAAAGAATTCCTGATATCCATCTACTAAATTCATTAAACCATTAGCTGGGTTTAATTAGGGAAAACATTCATTACCATCAAGATCATACTCTGGATCATTATGTTCTTTCCTAAACGGGTCTTCCAGTTCCATGATTTTCTTCATGTGTTCATGTATCAGGTCAGAAAAGTTATCAGCTATATACATTACAGCAGGCTATTTTCACTATTTGACACATACCTAATCAATCAATCAATCAGCCATAAGGCAGTCAAGGATCAGTCTGAACTGTCCAATAACCTTTACTTTAAATTGCAGTTCATTAGTGATTATTTCAAGCACATCAAATATTTCATCTATGACATTATCAAACAATTTGGCTAAAGCTTCTACATTGTGAACATTCTATACACTGAGTCTAAATATTGTTATTGTTTCCTGTCTCTTGATATACCACTATTTATGCAGTTACTCAGCTTAATACTTGTGCTAAAAGCTCAAAGTTTAAAACTAAAATTAAAACTATAACAAAGCAAAGCTAAGTATACATCCCCACAAGCCTTTGTCTGTCTTGGGCCCTAGCAACACGTATCTATACATAATATGAAATGACTGCAACTCCCTTTGGGTGAAGATTTTGCAGTAGGAAGCATGTATCCAGATGTCCTTCCCCTGAAGTTTCACTGAAATAGGTGTAGTCAGCAGGATTTGGAATGGACTTTCAAATCTGGGCTCAATAGCCTTCTTGGTATGTTTCCAATTTATTATCCAGTGTCATGGGTGTAAATGGTGGGTACCTGTATCAAGATAAGGGACTGGAATAGAAGACAACACCTATATGTATTTTAGTTAATTGTTTCTATAGGGTAGATACATAGTACATCATATCTGCAGATGACCTCAGTCATGATTTCTTAATTTTGATAACCACCGTCTTTGCATCTGCCCTACAACACTCCCACCCTTCAGGGCAGTGACTGAAGAGGCTCATACAAGAGGACATTTCCATACCCTGAGCATTTGGGCAGTTGCATAAAATCAATTTGTATCCTCTGTGTCGTACCCAGATTGTTCAATGCACATATTAGACACCTTGTTACAAAGGCCTGTGCTGTCTGTGCAAAACCTGGAGCTATCCAATTACTGTTGGTGATAGCCACCATTTTATCTTTCCCCAAGTGCACCTTACCATGTATTATCTGGGCCATAACTGGGTAAAGTGCTCTTGGAAGACATAAACATTGACCTTCCCCCCTTACTCATCATTTGTGTTTTTAGCTCATAACTTTGCTTTTTCTCAGCCTCTGGAGCTTTATGAGGGTACTTATGTCAATCTTGGGGGTGGGATATACCACATAGGTGGGCTCACCCTGGGACTAGTGACTTATGGCAGCAGTACATACAGCCTGGTCTACCAGTCTATTGCCCTCAGCATTGGGTGCAGTGTCTCGAGTATGTGCTTTTATCTTCATCACTGAAAGCTTTTGGGATAACTGGAATGCAGTAGACAGTGCTCAGATGTGACCAACATATCCTGTGTGTGTAACACCATCTACACAGTATCTGGAACCATCTACAAAGAAAGTAAGGTCATCATCTACAAAAGGAACATCTGAAATATTAAATAAGGACAATGAATCCTGCTTCGTTAGCTCAACACAATCATGATCAGGAAAATAAAAAGTTTGTATATTTTCAGTGTCCTCCTTGATGCTGTCTCTATCACTGTCATCGTTATTTGTACTTGTGCAAAAGAAAACATCATCTCCTCTCCCATCTCGATCCCTGCGGAAGTAATGATGCAGGAGTCAACAATGTACATCCTTTAAGAGTGACATTACTTGTACAACAAAGTTACCTCATATTTTGTAAGTCTAGCAACAGACAAATTCTTTGTTTGAGCTCTACTCAGGATTTTTATAACCCCATGTGGTACTATAAGGGTTAAGGGGTGTCCTAACACTATGTCAGCACTTTACAGGGTCTAGGTAACAAGAGTTTCCATGTGATTGTTCAAGGACCCCCTGAGCATGTGAGTTAGACCCATGACAAAACAGTATAAACGGCTTACTATAATCAGGTAAAGCTAATGCTGGTGCATTAATGATGTCTTGTTTTAGAACATAAAAAAATAAAATGTATTCAAGTGTTAATTCAAGGGGATGCTGTTGTATAGGTCCCTTTAATGCATCATACAAAAGTTACAATTTATTTTCATAAAGTATCCATTTTCTTTAGCTACCCTGCAACATTTACTGTGCAGAATATTCAGTAATACTATTATTTCATGCAAACAATCCGCTCTAAATCAACACACATAACGATCGTAATTGCACTGGCAGGAAGCCAATCTTTTTAACACTTGGGCTTGTAGCACCCCCTTGAGGCAGTCTGATCCAAGCATATTGCGTTTCTTGGTGTATATAAGCAAGCAATAGTTGGATTTCTTTTTTTATTGGGATTGAAAAACAGTAAAAACTGTGAAGTGGGTGCTATTCCATTAAACAAGGTGTGCAGGTTAGGTACAATCAATATATTAACTTGTAAACTTTTATTAATCGCTCATGAATCATTTTTTTAAAAAGGGAGATTCATCTGGATTTGGGATTTTCCTTATAATAGAAAAAAACTAGTTCCAACTGGAACGACATTCCCTAAGTACCCCTGCTTTCAGGTAATCTCCTACCTGTTTGGTTACTGCAGCCACTTGATCTGTCTTAAAGGGTATTGTTTAACTTGCTACATACATAGCTTTAATTTTCACAGGCTAGATGGGCAGTTTCCTTACATCCATTTTACCCTGTGTCCATAGCATATCAGGGACTTTAGCAGATGTCTCATTTAAGTACAAGTTTCCAGTGTTAACAACATTAATGAGACCTATTAATACAATCAAAAGCTATTCTTCTAAGAAGTCCTGGTTTGGAAGTTAGAGTCACTTCCCCATCTTTGTATGTTATTGTGGCATTTAATGCTGACAATAAATCTGCCTCTAAAAGATTAAGTGGGCAGTCATCTGAGACTAAAAACTGTGTCTCTAATGTCACACTATTATTTACCGTAATCTGCAATACTGTAAATACTGTATTTGGCCATCCAGGCCAGTGGCCGGGACTACAGAGGAGGTCAAATGTTCTGGTGAGATTAATTTGGACGGAATAACACTTTTAGCAGCCACAGATAGGTACAGTATATTGTGGGCCACTGGGACTGGTTACATTGGGAAGTATGTGACTCTGGGGGCTATTTTCCTATGCTTGTCTATGTGTTCTGCACTGGATTCACTGAGACGAAGGCAGTGAAAACACAAAACCATTCTACATATAAGTCTGGGATCTTTGACTAATTTTAACATTAGATAACTGTGAGGTTCTGGTTTTATTGTAGGCCCGGGGTGGTGACAGGAGCAGACACAGAAGCAGATTTAAAACAAAACGTGGAACTTTTAATGAGTGGTTTGGCTGACATAACAATGGAAGAAAATAAAGTCCAGGGATGGCACTAAAGTGCAAATGGGAACTGAGGTGAAGCAATGAGTAAAAGTCCAGGTAGTGGCAGATAGGAGCAATCCAGTGATCCGGGTCTTGTGAAGCTGCAATGAATTGCAGGTTGAAGTGATTTGTAGGTAGAAGAGGTGAGTTGCAGGCTGAGATGAATACAGGCTGAGGTGAATGCAGGCTGAGGTGAATTGTCCAGAGGAAATGTGAGAGGAGGCAGAGTGCAGGGTACAGCTTACACAGGTACTCAGGCAAGGGGAAGGTAATGGAGGATGCAGGGTAGTCCAGCAGGGTTGGAGCAGACAAGCAGGCAGGCAGGTAGCGTATCACAGGAAAACAGGTGGTGAGCACAGGGAACTCTCTCTCAGCTAAGCTGAGAAACACGTTGCACTGGCAATAAAGTGAGGCTCTGAACCTCCCTAAATACCAAGTGCTGTGCCGTGACTGGCCAGAGAGAGCATGTGACAAACCAGGATTGGGTGATTAGGTCACATGACCAGAGGCAAGATTAGGTCACATGCCGGAGTGGAACGGAAGCACCACCAGGCCTCACCAGTGACAACATGCCCGCACAGAACCATGCACAGCCAATGCCCCTTGCCAAACACCAGTGCCACCGCCAGACGCCCCCCGCCATAGTAACCTTACAGGTAATACCCATCGACCACCATACCGAGAAACTCTGGTCATGACAATAACATTTTAGCAACAGGTGGTGCTGTTAGCCTTTTTTTTTTTTTAAACGTTCGCCAATATTTTGTCCAAATGGCACTAACTGTTGTCGCTGTCCTGATGATTGCACAACATAAATAGGCGGTGGTGCTAATTTAGCCTTCTTGTCTTTTCTCATTATTTTACACACAGTACATTGTCTATCAGTCCAATAATTATTATTATCCTTTATTTATATGGCACCACAAGGGCTCTGCAGTGCCTTACACAGTACATAAACAAATAAGCACACAAGAAAACAGATATTAATAGTACAAACAATGCAGGACAGATACATGATTTATACATTGCTGCATAACACTAATGAAGCATACACACGGTCAGATTTGTCAGAGGAACGATTGAACGATTTGAACGATTTGACCAAAGTTTTGAACGATTTTAACGATTGAACGATATTTGACTGCATTAAAATGAATGGAATCGTCCAAGTCTGACTGCAAACACATCAGATGTCAGATATCGTTATCTGACAAACGGGAACGCGCATTGTTCATCATCCATCATTCAGGCATGTCAGATATGTCAGATTTTCCTTCAGATATGAACGACTGAACGATTTTTAAATCGTAATCATTCAGATCTGAAGGAAAAATCTGACCGTGTGTATGCACCATTAGATAAGCAGCATAGTGTCTGTAACCAAGGGTTGGGTGCTATTGTAAATTAGAGTATAATTAAGTGAAGGAGAAGCACATGAGCGAAGAGGGCCCTGCTCATGAGAGCTTACATTTTAAAGGGGAGGGGGCAGACAAACATGGGTGATACAGATGGGCTGGATACAAGGGTCACAGTAATCTAACATCTATGGAAAGGTTAGTCTAAACTTAAGAGGAAAAAAAAATGAGTACAGCAAAATTGCACCAAGCCTCATAATTTCGGGCCACAGCCAAGGACCATTTGAGAGGTCATCTTGCTGCGTCGTTTGGTAAGGTATAGTTGGAGTGGATAAGCAGATTGCATGGGGAGATCAGGAGGGATGCGGGCAGCATTGGAGATCCAGGTACAGGCACAATCCATAGGCATGATGGAAATGTGGTGGTAGATAAAAGCAGTCCTTAATAGCAGAAATTGCTGATTTGTTAAATTCTCCTTCTGTTCTCCTCCTGTTTAACTCCTGATTAACTCCAGCTTTAACTTAAATGTTCTATTGACACTTTAAACTATGCACTACAAACCTAGGCACTGATGTTGCAGCAGTCCCGGCTATGGCAGCCTAAGAGTGACAAATAAGTAGGACTCAAACCAGGTGTCCACACTGATTCCACCCCCACCCCTAACACCCTCCTCACACAACCAAGGGTCAGCAGTAAAATAAACAAATGGTGAGAGGACAATATACCAACACAGATACAGAATAATTTCCTGCCTTGATACAGATTTTAACATACCGTATATACTCGAGTATAAGCCGAGTTTTTCAGCACAAAAAATGTGCTGAAAAAGTCCCCCTCGGCTTATACTCGAGTCAAGTGTAGCGCTGACCGGACGGAGTTCGGTCAGCGCTACACACTGCCAAACACATAGCCGCCGGAGCCGGCAGCTATGTGTTTGCTGTAATCAGCAGCCGCTGAGAGTCTGTCAGACTTTCAGCGGCTGCTGCTGCTCCCACTGCGGGAGCCATCTTCCGGCTCCCGCAGTGGGTGATGGGAGACACGTCGTCATGACGACGTCTCTCCCATGCAAAGCGGCCGGAGGAGCGGACAGCGGCGGGACCAGTAGCGGACAGCGGCGGGACCAGGAGCGGACAGCAGCGGGACCAGGAGCGGGAGTTTCAGGTAAGTGTTTATTTATTTTTTTATTGTTATCACGTCTCTCTCTACTAGGGGGGGGGACTACAGGGGGCACTACGAGGGGGCGATGACTGCAGGGGGCACTACCAGGGGGCGATGACTACAGGGGGCACTACCAGGGGGCGATGACTACAGGGGGCACTACCAGGGGGCATTATCAGGGGGCGATTACTACAGGGGGCACTAAAAGGGGGGAATACCACTGGGGGAACTACCAGGGGGGGATTACTACAGGGGGCACTACCAGGGGGAGATTACTACAGGGGAGGATTACTACAGGGGGCACTAAAAGGGGGGATTACTACAGGGGGCACTAAAAGGCGGGATTACTACTGGGGGTACTACCAGGGGGGGATTACTACTGGAGGCACTGAAAGGGGGGATTACCACTGGGGGCACTACCAGGGGGGGATTACTACTGGGGGCACAACCAGGGGGAATTACTACTGGGGGCACTACCAGCTGTTGCCATTTCCCACACTAGGCTTATACTCGAGTCAGTAAGTTTTCCCAGTTTTTTGGGGTAAAAGTAGGTACCTCGGCTTATATTCGGGTCGACTTATACTCGAGTATATACGGTAATATGAAATACTTTATATGAAATGTTTAATCAGTATGTTCGGTGCAGTAGTTAATTACCTAGCAGATTTAAAGGCTGTGCAAATAAAAACCAAGCAAATAAAAACCAAGCAATATGTTGGGTGCAGTAATTAATTACCTAGCAGATTTAAGGGCATAATGACAACCTTTACACTCACCTCTCGAGCTTTTTGTAACATTGCTGTTCGTAATCAGTGACAGATTAATTACATCCTTATAATACCACAATTAGACAACTTGTATACATATTTATGTATTGTACTAAAACAAAAGCCAATAGCAAAAAAATAAAAAATAATTTTGATTTGCGAATGTCACCAACTTACACAGCAGATCATGTTTAGCATTTAAAATGATTTTCACTAAGCCTCTTTAAAAATAGGCATATTAAAGGCTAACTAAGGCAAGAACAATTATGTCATACCTTAAAATATTCTAGACGCCTGTCATTTTACCGACGCCGGGAGACCGGCGCCCGGCATCCCGATCGAAGTGATGCCCGGCGCCGCTGCGGACAGCCAAGGGGGGAAGGGTTAGGTTTAGGGCTCCCGGGGGGGATTTAGGATTAGGTATCCCCCCGAGAGGTTAGGGTTAGGCTAGGGGGAGGGAGGGTTAGGCTGTCGCTGTCCCGCTGTCGGGATTTGAACCGCCGGACTTGTGTCCGGCGGTGATTCATATGTATTCCCTTAAACCTACTAATCCCCATTCATAGCTTCTTTTTACATTTAAAATTCTAAATAATTTAGCTATTTGACTTGAGGACATTCACACTTCCATGTATTTTTCTTACAGGGATCTATGTATTTTTATCCACATCCCAACTTCTGGTATCTTTTCTGGGTTCAGTATATGATACCTTCAGTCTGCAAACTCTACCATTTACAGCACCACAATTCCAAATCATCACATTCTTAACAATCTTTATTGGGGCATAACTATTTCGTTTTAGCAATATAATTTTTCACTGAACAATTTGGACCTACTGTCCTTACAGGTGTCTCTTCAAAATAATCCTTAAAGGCATACAATTAATCTCTTATTCCCTTTCTTGTGACTCTCTAACAAGATCTGTTCTGACACTTATTTTAATTCCAAAGTTTGCCTTCAAGTTTGTTACTCTTTATGCAGGGGCCATATGTATCTGTTGTAATTTAATCGGATCAAGTATGCCATCTCTGTGAATACCAGCCTTTTTAAAAAAAATTTGGACATTCCTTCTGTTGCTCCAGGACTTAAAACATTACTTATAATAATATGACAGCTGGACAGATATTTGCTGTCCGCATTACCCATATCGATGGGTTTACAAAACCCTGTTCTTTGGGTATTACCAAAACTCTGTTCTGTGGGTATTACCAAAACCCTGTTCTGTGGGTTTTACCAAAACCCTGTTCTGTGGGTTTACTGAAACCCTGTTCTGTGGGTTTTACCAAAACCATATTCTGTTGTGTGAGGTAGCTCCTATTTAGGGAAAGAAACTATACACATATTATTTTCTATTCTTTCTGTTACTAAAGTGGGTCTCCTTAGTAGTTCTAGGCACACTATGACCGTACCATTGGAATATAGATTGATTGGTAAAGTAATTATAAACAAATCCCAAAATTCTCCTACTCTGGTCTGGAGATAATCTCCATCAATATGGCAACCTACCAAAATACAAAAGGAATTTCTATGTTTATTTATTCTATCTCTGGAAGCAAAAAGATCACGAGGTGTATCAAGGGATAATGCTCATACCAACCAAATAAACCAATTATCAAATTGTTAAATAACAATAATACATTTGCATTTCTCACATTCAAATCTATAAGCACTATAGACTGTATACATTTTTAAAGGTTTATTAGACATGTCATTTCATAAAACAAAATCCCCAAAAAACAAAAACAAGAATCTGAGACACATAGATATCCGTACCTGAATCCTTAGGCAGACACAGGAGCTCACAAAACAGAGGGGTCTAGCTTGAGCAGAAAACTACTCATCTTGGGGTTATAGTCAGAATCCACTGTCCTGGTCACTCCCGTCATGTCCATCCTTAGATCAAGGGTAGGAATCTCGGTGGTGACCTCCAAGTTTGATAGATCTATAACAGAATCTCCAACTGTCTATCACCGGGCAGAGCTCATTATGTGTGTCAGAACCCTTGATCGGGATATCCCTTTCATTTATCAGCTGATATTCAGAGATATGACACTCAGACCAAACAAGTCAGTGTCCAGGGTTATCTGTTGTATTAGAAAAAGGTACACAGACTTTTGTAGGCGTCCTTTACAAAAAGGGTGTTCACACAGTGTAACATGTACAATTATCAGAAAGTACAAACATTCATTTGTCTCTAAAAGAATACATAAATCACCTCTTATTTCTCATTATTCCATACCTATCTCAGGAAGGGAGTTTAGCTTACATGGGAGGTTAGAATACATGGGAGCCTATTCATGCCATGATCTGTCTGAACATTTTGACCATCTGCACATTCCAAGGCTTTCAAACTTGAATGTCAGCAGAAACCTCTCTCTACAATATTTAGTATTTTGAAGTTATGAATACTTTAAAGGTACAGACCATCTTATTACAAAGTTGAGTCTACATGGTTTGATATCAGATTTCTCAGCTTTCCAAGCATTTTTGCACCTTCCTTTCTTCATGTATTCAATACTTTTTCCCTGTGTTTCACATTATTACACATAACTAAATTTATGGACATCTATGGTTTGATTTCTATGCATGTGTGGATTGCATGGGATGTTGCTGACATTTGGTGAAAATTTCATTACAATAGCCCCATTGCAAATAGATTTACTGAGAAAAATGTTGATGTGTTCAATACTTATTTTACACCACATTGGGGTGTGTTAACCTTAGATCCTATTTTCGGGAATGTCTTGCCCACAAAACCACAGGTGATTTTTAAAAAAGCTAGATCATTAAAGAATGTTCTAGCCCCCAGTGCCCTTTCTTTGATGGTCATGAATGAAGATAGGGAACGTATGAAAAGCTTCTACCCTTGTAATCACTGTAAGGTGTGCCAATTCTGTACAAAGGAGAGGAGATCTTTCAGTGATTCAAGTGGGACTAATAAATCTGATATTAAGAGTCTAATGAATTATCAAACAACCTTTGTTTTTTATTTAATTGAGTGCAATCGTTGTAAGAAAAAATACATGGGGATGACAAAATGGCAAATAAAATTACGTGTGCTAGAGCACATGAGAGATATTCTTTTTTTTTTTTTAACGAAATTTATTTTGAATTTTACGTAAGTAAGGTACAACAATATGTGCATAGATAAGAGAGATATTTAGCATATTACACAGATATAAATATAGGGTAATAAAGTATCCAAAATTCACATATAGCAAAAAAAATAAATCTGAGAATAAAACATTAAAAGATAAAAAATTGCTATATATCACAGCACATACTTCAAAAATAAATTGTTAATAATAATATGAATTACACAAAAGAGCAAGTAGGAAATAGAAAAATGTGTAAGAGAGAGAGGGGAGAAAGGAAGAAAAAGAGGAAGAATAAGATGGGGGACAGGGTAAGTGGGAAAGAGGCCGAATCCGGGTCTCTATTGTACATTGGGAAAACTTAAATAGAAGTCGCCATAGTAAAATGGAGAGAAAATAAACAAATAACTAATATAGATTAATTAGGAACGTTAGTTAGAGTAGGAGGTTCGAAAAGCCTGAGGGCAGGGTCCCATGTGGCGTGGTGTTGTTATAGAGGAACCAGTCACACCAAACCATGAGGAACCTAGGAGAGGTATTGTGGATATAAGCTGATATTTTCTCCATGGCCGCCACATGCCAGATTTCATTTATAAGTTGTTGGCGAGGAGGAGGGTCAATATCTTTCCAGTGTCTAGCAATTAGACATTGAGCTGCATTCAGAATATGTGAAGAGAGCTTAACGGCATGTTTATTAAGGCCCTCAAGTGGACAGCCAAGGAGGAAAGATCAGGGAGACTTAATCAGTGGTATTTTAAAAATTTCCGAGAGGAGACTGACAACCCCATCCCAGAATTGAACTATTTTAGGGCATGACCACCATATGTGTATGAAAGTGCCTATCTCACCACAATCTCTCCAACATTGATCAGAGGCCAGATGATACATTTGGTGCAAACGGGCAGGTACCAGGTACCATCTATAATACACCTTGTAGGCGTTTTCCTTAATTAAAGAAGAAATAGAGGACTTAGACACCCTCTCCCGCACCACAGACCATTTATTCTCATCAGGTGGACTCCCTAAATCTTTCTCCCATTGAAGTTCATGATTTGGCGTATCTGGGATTTTAACAGAGAGCAAAAAGTTATAGATAACAGATATAATACCTTTCATAAGAGGATTATGGAGACACAAAGATTCAAATGATGTTAATGATCTATCAATTGAATTAGAAGGGAGGGAATTTATAAAATGTCAAACTTGAATATAAGTAAAAGTGTTGATAGAGGATATGTTAAATTTATTCTGTAAGGAACCCAGAGAGGCACACCCACCCGAGTCAAGGATATCAGATACCACCCTAATCCCACTTTTAATCCATGGAGAGAAGCGAGCGAGGTTGAAACCCGGGGAAAATGCCGGAGTAAACCATATAGGAGTAACAGGGGATGGGTAGAAGGTAATATTATAGTGAGATGTACAATGATCCCAAATGGAGCATGTAAAAGAGATAACCGGATGCAAGCGAACAGATTGAGGTCTATCCGGCACAGCCAAACCTACGATAACAGACATAAAAGGGATATCACACGAATTAGCTTCTACGTCTACCCATTTAGGTACCTGGGATGGAGCAAACCAAGCTATTGCTTGGTTTAAGTGGGTAGCATAATAATAGAGGTTAACATCAGGAAACCCGTTGCCCCCATTGGTAATGGGGCGACAGAGTGAGAAAACTGATACGGGGAGGCTTGGATTTCCATACAAATTGAACAAACCACCTGTGTAACTGCAATAAAGTCAGTTTGGGAACAGCAACTGGGAGGGTCTGAAAGAGGTAGAGTAGTCTAGGCATGAGGTTCATCTTAACTACCACTATTCTACCTAACCAGGAAATACTTAGATCACGCCATCGGAGAAGGTCTAGTTTAATTGTTTTGAGCAGAGGGGGAAAGTTTGCAGAGAATAGGGTGTCATATCTGCTTGTAATATATACTCCTAGATATTTAATTTTAAAGGGTCGCCAGGCAAAGTTATAATTGTGACGCAGGAGATCTAAGGCCATAGGCGATATATTAAGCGCGAGAGATTCAGTTTTAGAGAGTTTAACCTTGTAGCCCGAGAGAGAGCCGTATATAGACAAAACTTGAAAGAGTTTCGGTAGAGACATATGGGGAGAAGTTAAAGTTAGAAGAACGTCGTCAGCATAAAGGGACACTTTGTATTCTGCCTTTCCTAGTAAGGTACCTCTAATATCTAAATTAAGGCGGATTTGAGCTGCAAGAGGTTCAATAACCAAAGCAAAGATCAGGGGTGACAAAGGGCACCCCTGTCTAGTGCCATTAGTTATGGGAAAGGGGGACGAGAGAAGACCATTCACGGAGACCCTAGCTGAAGGGGTAGTGTATAGGGCCTGGATGCCCTGGAGAAAATTACCTCCCAAGCAAAAGGCCCTTAGTGTTTGGATCAAGAAGGGCCAGCAAATCCGGTCAAAGGCCTTCTCAGCATCTAGGAAAAGCACTAGGGCTGGGGTACGAGTAGAATTAATGGAGTGGATGAGGCTAATAACCCATCTAGTATTGTCCCTGGCCTGTCTCCCAGGTATAAAGCCAACTTGATCATTATGAACTAGGCTGGGCAATACAGAGTTCAGGCGGTTGGCAAGTATCTTAGCATAAATCTTAGCATCAGTGTTGAACAGCAAGATAGGTCTATAGTGGGCACAATTGGAGTGATCTTTTCCCTCTTTGGGAATGACAATAATCCTAGCTTCTAGGGCCTCCTTGGAGAAAGAGCCTCCTGACAGCACACCGTTGAACACCTTAGCAAGATGAGGGGACAGTAAGGAGTTAAAGGATTTATAATATGTGGCCATAAAGCTGTCTGGGCCAGGGGCCTTATTGGCCTTAAGGTTCTTTATCTGAGATCTCCTGCACCTCAATTCCAACACTTAGGGATTCAAGAGCCGAGGAAGATAGTTTAGGTAATTTACAGCTGGTTAGAAAATTTTGTATAGAGTCCTCAGTAGGGAGAGGACTATTCAAAGAAGATGAGAGATTATATAGTTTGTTATAATATTTACGAAACTCTTCAGTAATACGTAAGGGATCTTTAATAGGGTCGCCTGCGCGAGAGTTAATCATCAGAACATTGTTCTGTGAGAGTTTAGTTTGCAATCTAGATGCCAGCATTCTATCGGCTTTGTCTCCTTTCTCATAAAATGTTTGATTAAGCCATTTAAGAGAAGTCTCAGCTTTTGCTGTAAGAAGGAGGCCTAATTCTCCTCTAGCAGCCACAAGTTTATGATAATCATCTGCTGCGCCTGAGGCTTTATGAGTTCTATCTAATTGGGCAATGAGGTCCATGAGTTCAATAAGCCTCTTAGTCCTATTCTTCCTGGCAAAAACTGCTGATTTAATCAGGGATCCCCATATCACGGCCTTATGGGCATCCCAGAGAAGCTGTGGAGATACAGTAGGACTGGAATTAAGAGAAAAATACTCTGTAATCTCAGAGGTCAACTGTGATCATAGGGCCGGATTTACAAGGAGCCTATCATTAAGGCGCCAAACATAAGAGCTATTATGAGGGAAAGGAGATTCAATATCTAATGTGAATGGGGAGTGGTGTGACCAGGTGCTGGGGTGAATACTAACGTCCAATATTAATTGCGCAGGGTCAATACCCAGAAAAATCATGTCTAGTCTTGTGTGGACATCGTGAACAGGCGAATAAAAGGTATAGTCCTTAGCAGTAGGCTCTTTTACGTGCCATGCATCAAATAGGAGGTGCTGAGAAAGAAATTGTTGTAAAGCTTCCGAGTTAGCACGGATAGAGCAAATAGATGAGCGTGGGGGAGGTTTAGATCTATCTAGGCGAGAATCTAAGGTAGCGTTAAAATCACCTGCCACGACCACTCTACCTCTTCTATGTTGGGACAACAACGAACTTAGAGCGCGAAAAAAACATGGTTGGGCAGAGTTGGGGGCATACACATTAAAAAAAGTAAAAAGGGTACCATCTAATTCCCCAATCAAAAGAAGATAGCGCCCCTCTGGGTCCCTAATGATTGAGGAGGGAACAAAGGTGACACGACGAGAGAATAGTATAGATACACCCTTCTTTTTACGAGTAGGGTCACATGCGTGATAAGTGGAGAGGAAGTATTTAGAATTAAGTTCTGGGTGATGAGTGCCGGCGAAATGGGTCTCCTGTAAAAATGTAATATCGCCTTGGAGTTGGCGGAGAGTGTGAAATAGGGTAGATCGACGTTGTGGGCTGTTTAGACCTCTAACGTTAAATGTTACAAATTTGGTAGTCATGGAGGATTATAGGGAGTGATGAGCAAAAAAGTAGTCAAAAGAGGATAGACGAGTAATAAACCAAAGAACCCAGATTTCAGCCTCAGGGAAAAAAAAGAAAGAGAAGAGAGGGAAAGAAGGAAAGAAAGGGTAAGGAACGGGGAAGGCCCCGTCCTTGTGGTCGGACCCACGGAAGAAGTTGGCTAAGAAGCCTAAAACGTCCGAGGCCGGTCATTATGACCGCATGGGGGTGAGTGGTCAAAGATGCCAAGAGGGGAGCGCAATATTAAAGGGATACAACAGAGGAGAAGACAAGCTCCAGGTGTGGACTAGTAGTAAAAACAATACAAGAAAACAACATGTTGACAAGAAGTTACTTAAAAGGAGAAGGAGAGGGGATATGTATGTAGGTTAGTGAAGGATGGAAAGCAATGCAACCTCTACCGAAAGGATGTTGAGAAAAAGTTGGTTACTATGTTAAGTAAACATCGAGTGTGTTAAGGTATAGTATAAAATACAGTAAAACAGAATTTAACATATCACAGTGATAACAACAAGATATATAAAGCAACTAGCATAGAAACTATACATTGCCCCAGTATCTTTTTTAATAATTTAAATAATGTGGGCGACCAGGTCAGGAAAATAGTCAATACCAGAAATGGGTAGATAAATTGGTGACCTGTGGAGTTAGAAAAAGCAGCAAATACAGTGGGACAACTAAAGGCACGCTAAAAAAAATATTTAAAAAATGGAAGCATTGTTACAGAGCATTACACATTACAAGGTAACCAAATATCAATTTAAAACTAAAATCGGTATCAGTAAAAGAAACAATTGAACAGTAGCAAAAATACGCCCAATAAAGGGACCTAGTTCCCATATAGGGAAAAATATTAAGTGACAAAAAAAAAAAAAAGAAGAGGGGAAAATCAGGTCACTGCAGCAGGATGAGGACTAGCGCCAACTGTGCGCCAGACATTTTTCGGAGCTCATTGAGGGAGGGACCTCACACTAGTTTCCAGAGACCCAGCGGCAGAAATATTTGAAATAAAATAAAAAATCATAGTACCCCGAAGCATTTTGCCGATTGTCAAAACTCTACAGTTAAAAATTTGTCGTATAAGGCTAATGAACACATTGTTCCAGACGAGAGGGTTGGTGATGTTTTAAAGAAACTGGTTAGATGAGAGACTTTTTGGATACATAAATTAAATACTATGACCCCCTTCGGTCTAAATGAAGGTTATGACTTGATTCTCTTTCTGATAGAATAAATGATCTAGTATTGATTGGGTGCTACCATTGTTATTTTTGGTGTAGTAATAATGTTAGGCTAGGTCAAATTGTTGTAGAATTTTTGAATTCCTTTTTGGCCCTATAAGCCTGCAATTTTTTATGCTTTTTTATGATAGTTTGCCTAATGATCTATAATCTCTTTCTTTCTTTTTCCTCGTTCTTTGTGGTGAGATAAAGAATATGTCTAGATTCAAGCATGACTGTTTAGGGTATGTTGCACTTCTTATAATAAGGGGTGATAAATTGAATTAAGTTATTTAATTATACTGTTTGTATAAATGTACTATTTATTGTAAAAAAAATATTATTTTTTTTAAATGTTCAGCCTTTGGGTACCTTCACCTGTTTGCAGTTGTCACGACCAGGGTATTTCAGCATGGCGCTAGGCGGGTGTTACCTGTGAGGTTGTTGTGGCGCGTGCTGTCTGGTGGCGGAGCTGGTGTCTGGCAGGGGGCTTTGGCTGCGCACGTTGTTGTGCAGGCCTGTTGTCACTCTGTGCTGGTAAGGCCTGGCGGTGTCTCCGTTCCGTTTGGCATGGGCGCCGCCATATTGCCTTCTGGCCATGTGATGCGACTGGCCAATCCTGGTGAGTCACATGTTCCCTCCGCCAGTAACAGCACGGCATGGGGTATTTAGGAAGGTTCAGTGCCTTCCTTCTTTGCCAGTGCAACGTGTATCTCAGCCTAGCTGAGAGGGAGTTCTCTGTGCTTATCCTGTTCCTGTGAAATTCGCTGTCTGCCAGTCTGCCTGTCAGCTACGAGCTTCCGCTGGACTACCCCGCTTCCTCCACCACCTTTGCCCATACCTGAGTACCTGAGCCTGCTGACATCCTGCTCATTTGCCTTAGTTCACTACCTGCATACCTGGTTGATTACTCCAGTCTCACTACCTGCACACCTGGACAGTTCTAATTGTTTCTACTTGGACATTAACCCATTACTCCCACCACAGAACTCTAGTGCACGTTTATATATACCTGGATTTTTATTTACTGCCATATTTTATGTCTACTCAAGCACGTATTAAAAAACCTAGTTTTATATTCAAACCCACTTCTGTGATCTCTCCTGCTACCACCCGGGTCCACAAACAACCCAGAACATAACAGTTTGCACTGGCCCCATGGAGCCGGCCACGGATCAGGAGTCAGGAGTGGACTTGTTCCGGTGCATTTCTGGTCGTTTAGAAAATCTGGAAAACATGCAGCATCAGATGGCTCAATTCCTGCAAGAGATGTCTAAGCGACAGGATAGTTTGCAAACTTCGTTTTCTACCCCTGGAGTACCAGCAACTACATCCGCATCAGCGTCTGGGAATACAGGAGGCACATCATCTCCCTGCTTACATCTTCCTTTACCAAGTAAATTTGACGGCAACCCTAAACTCTGCCGAGGATTCCTAAATCAGTGTGACATACATTTTACCCTGCAGCCTGACAACTTTCTAACTGCAAGAACTAAAGTGGCTTATATAGTCTCTCTGTTATCCGGCCAGGCCTTGGAATGGGCTTCCCCACTCTGGGAGCGGTCAGATCCGCTGCTGGATAATTACGCAGGCTTTGTGTCATCCTTCAGGAGGATTTTCGATGAACCTGGGTGTACTGTATCAGCATCATCAAACATCATGACACTGAGACAACGGGTCCGCTCTGTCAGTCAATATGCCATGCAATTTTAAATTTTAGCATCAGAGCTCAAATGGAATGAGGAAGCCCTCACCTCGGCCTTCTGGCATGGGTTGTCAGACCGACTAAAGGATGATCTAGTCACTCGAGAGCTTCCTACTAATCTGAACGACATGATTTTGTTGTGTATCAAAGTTGACCTACGCTTCAGGGAACGTCAGGCTGAAAAACACAGAACTGATTGGCAAAGGTCATTTGCCCCCTCCATTTCTACCCGTCCCATTCCTTCTCCTACTGAAGAGGAGCCTATGCAGGTGAATCATACACACCTCTCCAAAGAAGAACGTCAGAGAAGAATGCAAAAGAACCTCTGTCTGTACTGCGGTGAGTCCGGTCACCTGCTGATCTCCTGCCCCCGTAAACCAGGAAATGCCAAATCCTAACTGACCCTGCAGACATCAAGTTAGGAGTTATGAGCCAGTCTCCAAAAATTAAAGATTTCACGATTACCCTAGCTTTGGATCTTAAACCCAAACCTGTCTTTGCTACTGCTCTACTTGACTCGGGAGCAGCCGGAAATTTCATAGCGTCTAGTTTCATAGATAAATTTCAGATTCCTTGTTTGTCTCTCAACCATGCCATCTCTCTGACCTCTATAGATGGATGCCCTCTAATGGGATAGTCACCAAGGAGACTCAACCAGTATTGGTTTGAATTGGGGCACTTTATTCTGAGTCCTTAAAATTCCTGGTGATATCAGAGGCCTCTCAAGAAATTGTTCTTGGTCTACCCTGGTTGCGTCAACATAATCCCAGGATAGATTGGAGTTCCATGCAGATCCTGTCATGGGGTATGGACTGTCAGATATCCTGTCTTCCAAAAATTCAACCTGTAAGAAAGACAGTTCCATTAGTTTCTTCTGCCATTCCCAAGGAATATCAGATGTTCGCCGACGTGTTCTCTGAGCAGCAAGCAAATATCTTACCTCCTCATAGGGAATGGGACTGTCCAATTGATTTGTTACCTGGTAAGATACCACCTTGTGGTCGTACCTATCCGCTGTCATTGCCTGAGACTCAAGCCATGACCGAGTACATCCGGGACAACCTGGCAAAGGGGTTCATTCGCCCCTCTACTTCACCTGCCGGAGCTGGGTTTTTCTTCATTGGCAAGGACGGTGGTTTAAGACCATGTATCTATTATCGAGGCCTTAATGACATTACTGTAAAGAATCGATACCCTCTTCCCCTGCTTACTGAGTTGTTTGATAGGGTCAAGGGCTCTGTAATCTTTTCTAAATTAGATCTAAGAGGGGCTTACAATCTCATTCGTATTCAAGCTGGCGATGAATGGAAGACCGCTTTTAATACCAGAGATGGACATTTCGAATATTTAGTAATGCCTTTTGGATTGTGCAACGCTCTTGCTGTCTTTCAGAGTTTCGTTAATGAGATTTTCCGGGACCTGTTATATGTTTCAGTTGTTGTCTATCTGGACGATATACTGATTTTTTCATCCTCTGTAGCTAAACATCATGAACATGTTGAAGTAGTTTTGACCCATTTGAGAGAGAACCACCTTTACTGCAAACTGGAGAGGTGTGTCTTTGGAGTGCCCAGTGTACTTTTTCTCAGCTATGTAATTTCTGGCTCCAGTTTGGAAATGGACCCCAAGAAGGTACAAGCAATTCTGGATTGGACCCGACCTCAGACACTGAAAGCCATCCAGAGATTGTTGGGCTTCACCAATTATTATAGACGCTTCATTAAGGGATTTTCTACATTACTGGCTCCCATTACAGCCTTGTCCCGCAAAGGTGCTAATCCTGCCCAATGGCCACCTGAGGCAGAGTCTGCTTTTCAACTTCTAAAACAGGCCTTTATCTCAGCACCTGTTCTTCAACAACCAGATCTGGACAGGCCTTTTTTGTTGGAAGTAGACGCATCATCTGAAGCTGTGAGAGCAGTCCTGTCTCAACATTATGAGGACAATCGAGTCTATCCTTGTGGGTTCTTTTCTAAAAAATTCTCACCTGCCGAAAGGAACTATGCCATAGGTGAGCAAGAACTACTAGCTGTAAAGTTGGCGTTGAAGGAATGGAGATATTTGCTAGAAGGCGCTAAGTTTCCATTTACTGTATTTACGGACCATAGAAATCTCCTATTTCTCAAAAACCTTCAATGTGTGAGTCCTCATTTGGCCTGCTGGACAATATTCTTTGCCAGGTTTCAGTTCACCCTGACCTTCCGGTCTGGAGCACTTAATCAGAAGGCTGATGCCCTATCAAGATCTCTCCTCTGTGATGATCAATCTGAAAATCAAAGCAATACCCCTGTCTTGGAATCAAGAGTTTTTGCCGCATTACAGGTTCAGCCTCCTACAGGAAAATCATTTGTGGCTCCAGAATTAAGGAAGCGGCTTCTCACTTGGGCACATTCCTCTCGCTTTGCAGGGCACTCAGGCACTCGGAAGACCTTGGAGTTCCTGAAAAGACACTATTGGTGGCCTTCTATGAAGGCAGATATAATGGAGTTAATCTCTTCCTGCTCCTCCTGTGCCCAGCATAAATCACCACAACAAGCTCCAGCTGGGGAATTGCTTCCACTACCTACTCCATCATGTCCATGGACGCATCTCTCCATGGATTTTGTCACAGACTTGCCAGTCTCTCATGGCTTCAATACTATCTGGATTGTAATAGATCGATTCTAAAATGGTCCACTATATACCTTTGACGAAGTTACCTTCTGCTCCTGACCTGGCACAGTTGTTCGTTCAACACATATTTCGTCTTCATGGCCTTCCTGCTGAAATTGTCTCTGACCATGGTGTGCAGTTTACTGCAAAAATTTTGGAGGGCTTTGTGTTCTGTTCTTCAAGTGAAGTTAAACTTTTCCATGGCCTACCATCCGCAAAGCAACGGCTCCACCGAGAGAGTTAATCAAGATCTAGAGACTTTCTTAAGAATCTTTATGACATCTTCCCAGGACAATTGGGCTGTCTTGCTGCCATGGGCCGAGTTTGCACATAATGCTTCCTACCACTCGTCAACTAACCAAATGCCATTTCAGGTTGTTTATGGCCTTCATCCTCGTGTTCCCGAATTCCGAAGCCTGCCTGTTTTTGATGTTCCGGCCATGGAGGACACGGTGCGGAATTTTGCTGCCATCTGGACTCAAGTACGGTCTGACTTGCTGAAGGCATCCTCTCGCTATAAGACCCAGGCCGATAAGAAGTGTAGAATAGTTCCACGCATGCAAGTTGGAAACCAGGTTTGGTTGTCCACCCGGAATCTTCGTCTAAGAGTTCCTTCAATGAAATTTGCACCCCGCTTCATTGGTCCCTTCACCATAACAGAAGTCATTAATCCAGTGGCCTATCGTTTACAGTTACCCCCATACCTAAAAATTCCTAATTCCTTCCATGTTTCCTTATTAAAGCCCCTGGTTCTCAATAGGTTCCATAATGCTCTACCTGCTTCTCCTCAAGTCCAGACAGAGAGAGGAGTTGAGTTTGAGGTCGCCCAGGTCGTGGACTCTCGTCTATGCAGAGGTCATTTACAGTATTTGCTGGACTGGAAAGGTTACGGTCCAGAGGAACATTGCTGGACCGATGCTCGTGATGTCCACGCGCCCACGCTCATCAGGAGTTTTCATTCTGCCTATCTGTAGAAGCCTGGTGAGTGTCCTGAGGCCACCCCAAAAGGGGGGGTACTGTCACGGCCAGGGTATTTCAACATGGCGCTAGGCGGGTGTTACCTGTGAGGTCGTTGTGGCGCGGGCTGTCTGGTGGCGGAGCTGGTGTCTGGCGGGGGGCTTTGGCTGCACACGTTGTTGTGCGGGCCTGTTGTCACTCTGTGCTGGTAAGGCCTGGCGGCATCTCCGTTCTGTTTGGCATGGGTGCCGCCATTTTGCCTTCTGGCCATGTGATGCGGCTGGCCAATCCTGGTGAGTCACATGTTCCCTCTGGCCAGTAACAGCACGGCATGGGGTATTTAGGAAGGTTCAGTGCCTTCCTTCTTTGCCAGTGCAACGTGTATCTCAGCCTAGCTGAGAGGGAGTTCTCTGTGCTTATCCTGTTCCTGTGAAATTCGCTGTCTGCCAGTCTGCCTGTCAGCTCCTAGCTTCTGCTGGACTACCCCGCTTCCTCCACCACCCTTGCCCATACCTGAGTGCCTGAGCCTGCTGACATCCTGCTCATTTGCCTTAGTTCACTAACTGCATACCTGGCTTATTACTTTCCTGCATCACTACCTGCATACCTGGTTGATTATTCCAGTCTCACTACCTGCACACCTGGACAGTTCTACTTGGACATTAGCCCATAACTCCCACCACAGAACTCTAGTGCACGTTTATATATACCTGGACTTTTATTTACTGCCATATTTTATGTCTACTCAAGCACGTATTAAAAAACCTAGTTTTATATTCAAACCCGCTTCTGTGATCGCTCCTGCTACCACCCCAGGTCCACAAACAACCCAGAACATAACAGCAGTATGCTAGTGAGAACTGTTACGTAATTGATGTACTCCTAATTGATAAAACTATCTTGTTACAAAAGTGTTATATATTTTAAATTGTAATGGTGTGTTATAAGTGTATGTCGTGACTTAAAAGTTCTTTTAAAAAAATCCTTTTCTGAATGGCATATTAAATATACTATGTGTTGTATTGTGCTAATATGTAATGATTTGGTGCTAATTGTTTGTAACGCAAAGCTTGGTAAACGGTAAAGGAAATGGTTAAAAGATTGATGATGCCAGCTATAAAATCCACTGGGCCATGAGGTCCGAACATACCCACTGACAAAGTCCAATTGCGTGATGAAACACATTTGGGATTTGTAGTGACGCTACCTGTGTTCCCAGCCATCACGAAGGAGAAGGGCCGGACCTCACATCTAGCTGTGATGCTCTACCGGAGCACACTGTCTTTCAGCACTGCGGTGATTGCCAGAGCCTTACTGATATGCTTGTTTATTCATTTATGTGAGTATTCTCATTGATGTGGAATAAATATATTTTTTATTTGGTTCACGATGGTGCGCTCCCTGATTTTGTTTCTATATATATATATAGACTGCATGTGTATATTCCAATGAGCACACAATTCTGTGAATTAGCAGCTCCACCATTTTGTGAGTGACAGCAATATCATTCTGTGAGAGTGCTGAATCTGCAGTTAACCACAGGGTGTGATGGCATACCATATCTTTATTGCTCAAGGAACACGTCCATTAAGCCGTCAGCCTTAATGATCGTAATTTCATTGCTTTTTTTAGTTTGATTGGCACAAACTCAGTAGGTTTTGTGAAATTTCAGATCATGTCTAAGCCGCCTTAACGGGACATGTAAAACCGTAAGGTTTTTTGTCTATGGAATTTCATTGCTTTTTTTATAATTTATAAACCATCAGGGTTTTGACGAGCAAACCTGGCCACATGCAGGGCAGAAAGACAACAAATAGGTACACTAACATGGGTGAAGGAGCAGACAGCACACAGGAGGTGTTTTAAGGGTGCAGAGGGAGAGACGGCTGCGAGGCCAGGCTGCAGGTGTGTGGGGCAGGGGCAGCAGCAGTGGGGGTGTGGAGCAGTGGCAGCAATGGGCATGCACAGAAGCATCAACGGGTGACAGATGGACTCACTGGTGCTAGGCATACACCTGAGAAAATCAAATCAATAAGACACAGATGCATGGACGGATCAGTGAGATCCATTTATGTATTGTTTAAGAAATGAATGTGTAATATAAAAGAAAAATGACGTGCCTCCACAGAACAACCAGTATCAAGATTTGGAGCCCCAGGGCTGCTTATGCTAAACACATGGGATAAACAACACAGGGGTTCCCTGTATTAAGCACAATCAGCACCAGGCTAATCAGAGCCAGTCTTAGTTGCCAAAATACAGGGGACGAGCGACATAGGGGTCCTTTTGGAAAAAAAACTGAATTTTCCCATAGAGAAAATCCGATGGGCCATGGTGTTTAAAAGACTACTCCTCAAAAGCTGTTGGAGGTACGGAGCTGAAATTTGGTATGGGCTGATAGAACTGTCACTCGGTGCTGCATGCCAAATTTCAGGGCAAAAACATAAAAAATGGGGGCTTGGGAGTAATTTAAAGTTCCAACTGTCAGTATTTTCTGACACTCAATTAGGACCACTTTTCTGCTGTTCTCTATGGGGGATTTTTGAGAAGGTATAACTCAGGGTAGGGGGCAAATTTACACTTTCGGTTTGTTTTATTAGGTAGCTATTGTTCCAGGGTAGGTGCTTTTGGGGTTTAGGCAATTGGGAAAGTTATAGTTTTTATTGTATTACCTCACAAATCTGCCATTATAGAGATATGAAGTTTCAACTTGATGGGCAGCCTCAGTAGGAGCCTCCATTAGGTGTATACACTGTGGCTTCACTCGGGTGCACCAAGATGGCAGGTCAGTGCGGGCAGTAGTGGCGGTGGGCTCGGGGGAAGGAAGCAGCTGTAAGTTGCGGCCGTTAGCTGTGACCGGGACTCATGGGCATTAGTGGCGGTGGTGGTGCAGGTGGCAGGACCCGGGGGAGGTAGCAGCAGACTGATGCAGTCTCGGATCTGAACGATCTGTGATACCTATATCTGTGTATAAATAAACACAGAAGCATGGACGGGATCAGTGAGACCCGTCTGTGCTTCTGTTTAAAAATGAAACCTGTGTAAAAGAACCAAAAAATGGCATGCCCCCCGCCCCCAAAGACCAACTAAATGCTAAATGCTAAATACAGGGGACAAATGATGTAGGGGTCCCCCATAAGAAGCACAACCAGTACCAGGCTTTTTTAAGAACCAGTCCTGGTTGCTAAAATATGGGGGGACAAATTACATAGGGGTCCCCCATATTAAGTGCAACCAGCACTGGACCCTGAGCCAGCCCTGGTTCTGGAAATATAGGGGGAAAAATGTGTAGGGTCCCCCTGTATTTACCAGAACCAGTACTGGACCCCTTCTAGCAGGGGGGGGTGATGCCACAGCCAGGGGAGCCCTTTCACCGGGCCCCCCAGCTGAAGCATCACCCCTGACCGCTAGTCAGCCCAGGCTGGGGATCCCTGGGGAACTGGGGACCCCCCAATAAAGCGGTGCCATTCCTCAGGGCACCCCAGGCCCAGGTTGTGGGTGCTGGGTTGATTGTGTAGTGTGGTGCATATGAAAATATAAATATTGCCTTTTTCTGCAGTAGTATAGGTCCCAGCAGGCATCCCCGCACACTGGTACTCGGAGAACCACAAGTACCAGTAGGTGGGGCATTAAGGGCCCGCTGGTACCTATAGTACACCTGCAAAACAAATATTAAATTAAAACAATGAGACTCTTTGTTGTAATATTTTATTTTCCTGCTACTTCACCTGGGGGCGGCCTCTTTTTGATGGCTGCCGCTGCCCATCCAGGACTTCCCGGCGTCTTCTTGCTTCAGCTGGTCTTCTCTCCAGCTACCCGGCTGACGGACTGAGTGACTGGACGTCGAGGGAGTGGAGCGATGACATCGTGAGGGGGTGGAGCAATGATATCACGAGCCATGATTGGCTCGCTGTGGCCAAATTTGAAATTCTAAAATGGCGCTGAGGCACCATTTTTGAAAATGGAACGTTCGGTTCTCACCATTGAAATCAATGGTGAGAACCGCTCATTGGCTGAGAGGCAGAACGCTCACCTCTCTCAGCAAATGAGCGCTCTGCACCGGGATTTCTGGACTGAAATCTCACAGCAGAGTGGTCATTCGGGTAGTAGTGTCCTTAGAGGACACTACTAATGTTCTTGGCTCACGTAATTGCATTATGTTTTTTTTGCCAATACCCTGGATTGCCTACTTTGGAACGAAGAGGACAGATCCACGCTTAGGAGGAGGTGAGTATGGCTGTTTTTATTACAGGTACTTTACTGCATTATCTACTGGAGAAGAGAACAGATTGGCTTCAGGGATACTAGGTGAGATTGTGTGTGTGTGTGTGTGTGTGTGTGTGTGTGTGTGTGTGTGTGTGTGTGTGTGTGTGTGTGTGTGTGTGTGTGTTTTAAGAAAATGTAACTTTTCTACGGGGTGTGTGTTCTGTGGGTTTTTAATATTGCTTTTGTTGTGGAACTACAGGTACCAGCAGGCCCGTAATGCCTCACATGCTGATACTTCTCCAAGTACCAGCATGCGGGGGAGGCTTGCTGGGAGCTGTAGTTCCACAGCAAAAGCCAACATTTTAACTTTACTTGCACCACACTTTACACAATCAACCCGGCACCCACCGCCCCGGGGTGCCGGGGATAGCCCCGGGCTATCAGCCTGGGGTGCCCTGGAGAGGGGGACCCCTTTATTGGGGGGGTCCACAGCTCCCCAGGGATCCCCAGCCTGGGCTGACTAGCGGTCAGGGGTGATGCTTCAGCTGGGGGTCCCGGTGAAAGGGCTCACCTGGCTGTGGCATCACCCCCCCCCCCCCCCGCTAGAAAGGGTCCGATGCTGGTTCTGCTAAATACCGGGGGACCCTACACATTTTTTCCCCTGTATTTCCAGTACCGGCTCAGAGCCCAGTGCTGGTTGCGCTTAGAACGGGGGACCGCTACGTCATGTGTCCCCCATATTTTGGCAACCAGGACTGGTTCTGAAAAGCCTTTTGCTGGTTGTGCTTCATACGAGGGACCCCTCTGTTGTTTGTCCTCTGTATTTAGCACAACCAGTACTGGGGCTCCGTTGTTGTTTTTTGGGGGCCAGGCCATTTTTATTTTTTTTATTTTTTTACACAGGTTTTATTTTTAAACACAGAAGCACAGATGGGTCTCACTGATCCCACCTGTGCTTCTGTGTTTGTTTTTTTTAAACACTGATGCAGGTATCACGGATCTTCTAGATCCAAGCCTGCATCTGTGTGCTGCTACCTCCCCCGGGCCCTAGCGCCTGCTACACTGCCGCCCGCACTGTCACCACCCGCTACTGTCCCCGGCCGCAGCTAATGCCCGCTAGCCCCTACCCCCTCTCTCCCGCATTCCGGCTGCAGCAATCGCCGGCTGCCTTCCTCCTGGTCCCGGCCCCCACTACCACCGCAGAGTTCAGCCATCTTGGTGCACCCAAGTGAAGCCACAGTGAGTACACCTACTGGAGGCTCCTACTGAGGCTGTGCAACAAGTTGAAAAGTCCTATCTCTACAATGATGCATTCTTGAGGTAATAGTTTAAAACGGTTACTTTTTAATTTACCAGAACCCCAAAAGGCCCTACCCTGGAACAATAACTACCTAATAAAACAAACCCCAAGTCTAAATTCGTCTCCTACCCTGAGTTATGCCTTCCCAAAAATCCCCCATAGAGAACAGCAGAAAAGTGGTCCTAATTGACAATGTCAGAAAAAAGTGACAGTTGGAGCTTGAGATTACTCCCAAATCCTCATTTTTTTATATTTATGCCCTGAAATTTGGCATGCAGCACTGAGTGACAGTTCTCCTGGCCGTGCCAAATTTCAGCTAGGTACCTCCAACAGCTTTTGAGGTGTAACCCCTTAAACACTATGCCCCCCCCCTCCGGAATTCTCTATGGACATCTCCATTTTTTTTAGATGCATGCTTAATATAAGGGCACGACTGTGCCCTTATATATATATATATATATATATATAGTCAAGTAATGATTTTTATTTGAAATAATAATTTTGTCCTTCAAACTTTGCTTTCATCAAAGAATGCTCCTTTTGCAGCAATTACAGCATTGCAGACCTTTGGCATTATAGCTGTTAATTTGTTGAGGTAATCTGAAGAAATTTCACCCCACGCTTCCTGAAGCACCTCCCACAAGTTGGATTGGCTTGATGGGCACTTCTTGCGCACCATACGGTCAAGCTGCTCCCACAACAGCTCATTGGGTTGACATCTGGTGACTGCGCTGGCCACTCCATTACAGACAGAATACCAGCTGCCTGCTTCTTCCCTAAATAGTTCTTGCATAATTTGGAGGTGTGCTTTGGGTCATTGTCCTGTTGGAGGAGGAAATTGGCTCCAATCAAGCACTGTCCACATGGTATGGCATGGCATTGCAAAATGGAGTGATAGCCTTCCTTATTCAAAATCCCTTTTACCTTGTACAAATCTCCCACTTTACCAGCAGCAAAGCAGCCCCAGACCATCACATTACCTCCACCATGCTTGACAGATGGCGTCAGGCACTCTTCCAGCATCTTTTCACTTGTTCTGCGTCTCACAAATGTTCTTCTGTGTGACCCAAACACCTCAAACTTTGATTCGTCTGTCAATAAAAAAATTTCCAATCTTCCTCTGTCCAATGTCTGTGTTCTTTTGCCTCTATTAATATTTTCCTTTTATTGGCCAATCTCATATATGGCTTTTCCTTTACCAATCTGCATAGAAGGCCAGCATCCTGGAGTCGCCTCTTCACTGTAGATGTTGAAACTGGCGTTTTGCAGGTACCATTTAATGAAGCTGAAAGTTGAGGACTTGTGAGGCATCTATTTCTCAAACTAGAGACTCTAAAGTACTTGTCTTCTTGCATAGTTGTGCATCGGGGCCTCCCACTTCTCTTTCTACTCTGGTTAGAGCCTGTTTGTGCTGTTCTCTGAAGGGAGTAGTACACACCGTTGTAGGAAATGTTCAGTTTCTTGGCAAATTCTCGCATGGAGTAGTCTTCATTTCTGAGAACAAGAATAGACTGTCGAGTTTCACATGAAAGCTCTCTTTTTCTGGCCATTTGGAGAGTTTAATCAAATCCACAAATGTGATGCTCCAGATACTCAACTAGCTCAAAGGAAGGCCAGTTTTATAGCTTCTCTAACGAGCAAACCCATTTTCAGCTGTGCTAACATAATTGCACAAGGGTTTTCTAATCATCCATTAGTCTTCTAACGCACTTAGCAAACACAATGTACCATTAGAATACTGGAGTGATGGTTGCTGGAAATGGGCCTCTATACACCTATGTAGATATTCCTTTAAAAAACAGACGTTTGCAGCTAGTGTATTTCTGATTAATTTAATGTTATCTATTGAAAAAAACAGTGCTTTTCTTTCAAAAATAAGGAAATTTCTAAGTGACCCCAAACTTTTGAACGGTAGTGTATATATATATATATATATATATATATATATATATACCACAATCCAGCACTCTTGATTTGAACTGAATATCCACCTGTGTGCTCTTGCTATACAATTCACAGATGCATCTTGCTAGTATTGTGACTAGAAAAAACCATGGCACTTGATGGAATCTTAAATTAACTTATTTATGTGAAAGAGTATACTGGCTCTAATATATCTTAATCCCCACGTAGAGTCAATGTTTCAGGGGCTCCAGGGACCTCGTTATCAGGACTGAGGAGTTGCAGTAGGAACAACCTGTACATATATATACTGTATATATATATATATATATATATATATATATATACACATATATACACACACATACATTTTTATATATATATATATATATATATATATTGTGACACAGTCAGATTAGGGGTCCCTCTCCTGGGTAGAGGTCTCTTTCCTTACACACACACACAGCAGCAGGGAAGCAGCACACCATTCTGGATGCGAGTACAAGCTGGTCGGTGCCAGTCTTTATTGTACAATGTCAGAAATAACATAAAGAGAACATAAACATAAATCCTAGCCCTGTCGGGGCACTAACTTCACAGGTGGTTCCCTCACTACCAGAACCTGGCAGGGCCTAATGCCCTCACCAGCAACAAAGGCACAGCACAACACTCATGGATAGGTTTTCAAGTGTCTCTGAGCAAACTCCCTGTCTGCTCTCCCAGGTGAGACACTCAGCCCTAAACACACAAGGCTTATATTGGCCACTCTCAGGTGGGAACCCTAACAAGCCTGTTACCAGGCTGCGAGAACCAAACGTGGAGTGGCCGTGGGTGGAGCCCTCCCTCTCCTCTCACCCACAACCCCCAGGTCCCAAACCGGCTTTTCAAAAAGCCAAGACTCAAGCCTGCTACACTGCAGACTTTCTCCTGGGGGTTTAGAACTCATAAGACAGGAATCTGGGACAAATGTACCTGCCACAGACCACTTTACCAGTGATCCTATCACATATCCCCCCCCTTTGTTTCGGCCTGTGGGGCGGAACAACTGAAGCCCCCAAACAAAGAACATTGGCCAGCTGGCTTCCTGGCCTGTGTTCCACTGCAAATTTAAAAGTTTGTAACGCCAAGAACCATCTCGTAATTCTCGCATTACTGTCCTTATTTTCGGACATCCACTTCAAAGGGGCATGGTCAGTGATCAATTTGAACTTTCTTCCAACCAAGTAGTACCTGAGAGCCTCTAATGCCCACTTTATGGCCAACGCCTCCTTCTCCACTGTGGCATAGTTTCTCTCATGTACATTCAACTTTCTGCTAAGATAGAAAATAGGGTTTTCCTCACCCTCCTTGTTCTGGTACAGGACCGCTCCTATACCTACTTCTGATGCATCGGTTTGTACTATGAATTCCCTTTCAAAATTAGGAGTCATCAGGACTGGTTGGGAACACAACGCTACTTTCAACTCCTGAAAAGCTTTCTCTGCCTCAGGACTCCATTCTACCATGACTTTTTGTTTGCCTTTGGTCAGGTCAGTCAGTGGGACTGCCATGGTGGCAAAGTTGGGTATAAACCTCCTGTAGTACCCCGTAATTCCCAAGAAGGCTCTCACCTACTTCTTATTCAGAGGCCGTAGCCAGTTTTGTATGACATCAACTTTATTGAGCTGAGGCTTTATCAGGCCTCTGCCAATGGTGTATCCCAGATATTTTACTTCCTCCATGCCTAGACAACACTTTTTTGGGTTGGCTGTCAAACCTGCCTTATAGATGGAGTCCAACACTGCTTGTACCCTGGGTAAGTGAGACTGCCAATCAGGACTATGAATGACCACGTCATCCAGATAAGCAGCCGCATACCGTCTATGGGGCCTTAGAATCCTGTCCATCATTCTTTGGAAGGTAGCAGGTGCCCCATGTAGCCCGAAGGGCAACATCTTGTACTGAAACAAGCCCTCTGGCGCTGAAAAAGCTGTCTTTTGTTTGGCGCTCTCGGTTAACGGTACTTGCCAATACCCTTTGGTTAGGTCAAGAGTGGTTAAATACCTTGCCGTCCCTAGTCTCTCAATCAGTTCATCCACTCTTGGCATCGGGTAGGCATCGAATTTTGAAACACTGTTCAACTTTCGGAAGTCATTGCAGAAACGCACACTCCCGTCGGGCTTTGGAATCAACACAATGGGACTTGACCATTCACTATGTGATTCTTCAATAACCCCTAACTCTAGCATATTTTTAATTTCTTTCGACACCGATTCTCTTTGTGCTTCTGGTAACCTATAGGGCTTTAGATTAACTTTAACCCCTGGGTCAGTGATTATGTCATGTTTAATGACCGAGGTTTTCCCAGGTACGTCAGAGAACAGCACCCTATTTCTGATCAGAAACTCCTTGACCTCTTGTTGAATTGCCGACAGGGTTTTTGCCACTGTCACTTCGGGAACTAAGGGCCCTGGATTTACTGGAGGGGCTCGGACGGCCGACAGTACCGTATCTTTCCAGGGCTTTAACAGATTTATATGGTATATCTGTTCCGGCTTTCTTTTCCCCGGCTGGTAAACTTTGTAATTGACCTGTTCCACTATTTCTAAGATTTCAAAGGGCCCTTGCCATTTAGCCAAAAGTTTATTTTCCACAGTGGGAACCAACACTAACACTCTGTCCCCAGGAGCAAAGCTGCGTAACCGGGCATAGCGGTTGTATACCCTCTGCTGTGCCTGTTGAGCCTGTTCCAGGTGCTCTCTCACTATCGGCACTACCGCAGCAATTCTCTCCTGCATTTGAGAAACATACGCAATCACCGTTTTGTAAGGACTAGACTGCCCCTCCCATGTCTCTTTGGCAATGTCTAGTAACCCCCTTGGGTGTCTCCCATACAACAAGTCGAAGGGTGAAAACCCGGTGGAGGACTGGGGAACCTCTCTTATGGCCAACAATAAATACGGCAATAAGTAATCCCAATCCGTACCATCCTTGTCGACCACTTTCCTAAGCATTTGTTTTAATGTCTTGTTAAACCTCTCGACCAGCCCATCGGATTGGGGGTGATAAACCGAAGTTCTTAACTGTTCGATTTTGAACAGGCGGCATAACTCTTTCATGACTTTGGACAAAAACGGTGTACCCTGGTCAGTTAGTATCTCCTTGGGTATACCCAGCCTGCTAAAGACATGAACTAGCTCTCTGGCAATGGTCTTGGTTGACGTATTGCGCAACGGGATCGCTTCCGGGTACCTGGTAGCGTAATCCATTATGACCAGAATATACTGGTGTCCCCTGGCAGACTTCATTAAGGGTCCAACCAAATCCATCGCTATTCTTTCAAACGGCACCTCTATAATAGGCAATGGAACTAGTGGACCCTTAAAATGTGGCCTGGGAGCATGATGCTGACACTCAGGGCAGGATGCGCAAAAGTCAGACACCTCTTTATGAAGCCTGGGCCAGAAAAACCTCTGCATTATTCGTTCAGTGGTTTTCTCTACCCCTAGATGGCCTGCCGTTATATGACCATGGGCCAGATCCAACACTGTTCTTCTGTAGGCTTTGGGAACTATTAGTTGTTCCACAATATCTTCCCCCTTCTTAGTCACCTGATATAACAAATCCTGACACATTGCCATGTGGGGATGGGACAAAGGACTATCAGGGTCTACGGGTTTACCATCAACTACTTTTACATTCTCCCTGGCTTTTACCAAAGTAGGGTCATTCAACTGCTCCACGGCAAAGACCTCTTTGCCCTCTCTTCTGACCTCTAAATCAGGCAGACGATCACCTGGCCCAACAACACTTCCCACCTCAATGGGAGGCACATCAGTTGGCGGGCCACCGTCACGCTCCGCATTCTCTAGTTCGCCAATCATAGTAGAAAAAGGGAATAACTCTGACTCAGAAGAAACTCCCTCCTCCACTACATCGACAACCTTCTCAAATGGATCGGGGTTGTTTACCTCTGGAACAAAACGGCTTTCCCACAACTTCCAGAAGTGAGCAAAGTCTCTCCCCAATATTGCATCGTACATCAGACCATGCACCAAACCCACAGAAACTATAGCAGAACCACATGGTGTCTCGATGTTCACCTCAGCAGTAACATAATATTGAGTATCCCCATGTATGCAGGTCACACCAACAGTTTTCCCCTTATGCCTCAAGGGGTTCACCAGCTCAGCTTTTATAAGTGTCACCAAGCTACCAGAGTCTAACAGTGCCTCTACTCGGTTGCCATCTACAGTGAGTACACACATGTGCTTATCAGTCTCAGCCTGCCGGTCAGCCGTGCAGGCTGTCTGTGCAAAGAAAGACCCCCTGCGGTAGACATGAGCAGTATCACATTGCATAGGTTCAGTTGTAAGTGAACAATTAGCGGCAATATGGCAGAAGCCACCACATCGGAAACACTGAGTCATATTAATGTCTAGTCGTTTACGGGGCAAGAACCTTACTGGCCTGGCAGGCCTGTCTCCAGGTTCTACACCGTCAGTCTTAGGTACATTCCACCGCCCAGCACCCTTCTCCCCTGGAACAGTCTTAACAGTGTCTGTGGGAGTTCGCCGGTGCGCCATCGGGGCTCGGCGGGGCATACTCATCAGCTCCTCAGCCGCCACGTACCTCTCCACCAGCTCGACCAACTGGTCCGCGGACTTAGGGTCTGCATGGCTCACCCACTTGCGCAGAGTCACAGGTAATGATCGCAGGTACCGGTCCATCACGACCCTTTCCACGATCTGTGGTCCCGTCAGCGTCTCGGGCTGTAGCCATTTTGAGGACAGATGGACGAGGTCATGCATCTGTGAACGTGGAGGCTTGTCCCTATGGAACTCCCAGCGGTGGACCCGTTGGGCACGAACAAAGGTGGTGACTCCCAAGCAAGTTAGGATCTCCTGTTTTAGTTTTTTATAGTCCTTGGCATCAGCCAGGCATAAGTCGAAATAGGGCTTTTGTGGCTCCCCAGACAAAAACGGTGCCACCAGACTTGCCCACTGCTCCTTGGGCCAACTCTCCCTTTCAGCCGTTCTTTCAAACGCGGTGAGATAGGCCTCCACATCATCGCCCAAAGTCATCTTTTGGAGGAAGTGACTGGCTCGTACGGAGTGAGTGGGGGTGGGAGGACCAGTAGTAACCTCTCTGGGCCGGGCGACCAACTGCTGTACCACCTCTCTTATGGCCTGGCTGTTTTCCGCTAAGGCCTGGCGGGTTTCCTCAATGGCGACCTGTTGAAGTCTGTTAGTCTCCTGCTGAGCTGCTGTAGCTTGGAGCAAGGCCTTAATAATGTCCTCCATTTTGTCCTGGGGTGTAGGTTGGAAGCTAAACCTTGCCTCTCTGAGCATTGGCTGACGCCTCCTCTATGGGACTCCAAGGACACAGCGTTATTTCCACACTCACAAATTGGGTGTCTGTCATTTTAATTTTTAAATGGAAAGTTTTCCTCTTGCTGCAACTTCAGTGTGTGTGGTTGCCCGCATTCTCCACCATATTGTGACACAGTCAGATTAGGGGTCCCTCTCCTGGGTAGAGGTCTCTTTCCTTACACACACACACAGCAGCAGGGAAGCAGCACACCAGTCTGGATGCGAGTACAAGCTGGTCAGCACCAGTCTTTATTGTACAATGTCAGAAATAACATAAAGAAAACATAAACATAAATCCTAGCCCTATCGGGGCACTAACTTCACAGGTGGTTCCCTCACTACCAGAACCTGGCAGGGCCTAATGCCCTCACCAGCAACAAAGGCACAGCACAACACTCATGGATAGGTTTTCAAGTGTCTCTGAGCAAACTCCCTGTCTGCTCTCCCAGGTGAGACACTCAGCCCTAAACACTCAAGGCTTATATTGGCCACTCTCAGGTGGGAACCCTAACAAACCTGTTACCAGGCTGCGAGAACCAAAACCTGGAGTGGCCGTGGGTGGAGCCCTCCCTCTCCTCTCACCCACAACCCCCAGGTCCCAAACCGGCTTTTCAAAAAGCCGAGACTCAAGCCTGCTACATTGCAGACTTTCTACTGGGGGTTTAGAACACATAAGACAGGAATCTGGGACAAATGTACCTGCCACAGACCACTTTACCAGTGATCCTATCACAATATATATGTATATACACACACACACATACATACAACAGTCCACGAGGAGGCACAGCGTCACATGCCGTGTGAAATGCGAGACCTGCACAGCACATTCACAGCTGCTGCCAGACGCCACTGACAAGAGCTCAGCCAGTGGTGATGTAGGTAGGAACTGGAAGCGCTTCACAATCCGGCACCAGTGTCTGACGCTCCATCCATGAAAACGTATTTACATACTATTACTGCAGAGATACAGTATACCGCTCAACTTAATTAGCCAGCACCTGGATAAGGAAGAAAACAGCCACGACACAGCACCTTCCACAAGCACTTGCACTGTATTAAGCTCAGCTGCATAGTCTCAATAGCTGCAACAAAAGACTTTCAAGCACATCGGGATCTGTCCAGCATTGCTGGTATAACAGATACCGCTGCACATGAATTTTGTCCATACACTAGGATACTGACTGCGGAAATTTAACTGTTATGTTATTTATATAACTTTTGTATCTATTAATGTATGTACTTTTACATCAATAGTGCCAGTGGTGTTTTATCAAATGTTAACTAGATTGGTTCTTATATGTATGAATTAATGTTTTACTCTATGAATTATTTTGTTTCTAAACTGCTTTTAACAATGTATTGAGATACATATAAAGTATATTTCAATTTATACAAACTGTATTGGTCTAATATTAATATATACTAATTATTTACAGAATTATTTGTACAACATTTATACCACAAAAAAAAGGCAGCACTCCCGGACTTGTGAGGTAGACAGCACCGGCTTTACTTGCAATGTTTCGGGGTCAATTCCCTATCATCAGGACACACCCCATCATCAGGACTCACCTAAAGCACCGGCTGTTGTCTGCCTCACAAATCCGGAAGTGCTGCCTGTTTTCTTTTGGTGGTCTATGTTGAGGGGGCTAAGTTTCCCAGGGTGAGCACCCTGGCATTTAAGTTTTTCTCTCTGTTTTGAGTGCAAGTACTGGCATTCTATATACATTGATATATATATATATATATAATGCATGCGTATATTTTAAAATATTGTCAGTACCTGCATTCTGGTTATCGGTAGCACTGCGGCAGCCAGCAAACTGGAAATGAGAGTCCCAGCTTAGAGTAAGGGGTCCATGGTGAGAGAAGCGCGTTTCACCTAGAGCTTCCTTGATAAAGCTCTAGTCAAAATGCGCGTCGGATCCGAGGAAACTCCTGTGTGCACAGGGCTTTCCTCATCACAGACCCCTTGCTCAAAGATGGGAGTCCCTGACTCATACTACAGGTATCTTTTTACCATTTCTCTGTCCTCTCAATGGCTAATACTGGCACTTCCATTCTCCCTGCACTGTAAACAGCATCAGGGGATCGTTGTAGCTATGAGTCGACATCAGACACAGCTTGTATGCTCCCTATGTCACAGAGCAGGGACTCTCATTTCCAGTCTGATACCATTGCATGACTGGAAAAAGCAGATCTCCGTACTGGTAAGTACAGTACATAGACTCTGTTTTTCTTTACCTGTACTAAGACAATAGGGAGGAGTATTAACTCTTTCAGAACCCAGCAAACTGAGAGATGCCTCAGTCATAAAACCAATTAGGTTTAAAATCACAAATAATTACAGCAAGGGATGTGGTTTTCTTTCAATTATATTTATATTTTCACATTTAATCATTAGTGTATGTCTCAATGTAATTTCGCCTGCCCAGTGGGTCATTTTATGGATCACAATTTGGGTTAAATAACCTTCTTGCTATTTGCACTACTGGTACAGTATATGTGTGCACTTTAAGGTATTCATACTGGGGTGTTTTTTGTTTTATCTGTGTTTGCTGTGACCCGTCACATGTTATATTGAATCACAACAATATATATATGGTTTTGATCATTATATCTAGCTGCCTGATTGGGTAAAAATTTTATATGATTCACATCAGTGGATTGTTGTAAGCTTGCTGTTGCTTATGCCACTGATTTATTCAAAGACGGTCCTAGCCAATTTGGTGCCCTAGGCAAAATTTTGGCTAGTGCCTCCTAGCAGATAATCCCACCAAAAATATTAGTGTTTATACGCGGAAACCAAAAATAACACATATTGACATATAGTATATAGCAATATGAACATTTAATTAAGCACTGCAGTGCTGGAAAAGAAAAAGCCAGGTTTTTTTCCTGTGTTCTGTTTAACCCCTGCAGTTTTATTTTTCTGTGTTAAATGTGAATTACAATTGCTTTGCTGAAAGAAAGAGATATATTTATTTGTGTAAACTGGTTTGTCATTGCTCTTATATAAAAGCTGCTAAGTACTCACATACACCGCCTACTGTAAAAATGGAGAAAGTTTTTCACACTATAGTAAATTTATTGGCCTCTCACTAAAAGACAGAGGAACAAATGTTGCAGTGGGCACAACAGGTTCTGGGCATGTAAATAAAATGTCTGCATCAGATAACCCAGAGGCATATTTGATGATAGTTGAGAGGGTGGCACAGCATTTAAAGTGGCCAGCAGATACTTGGGCTGATAGACTTGCCCCCTATCTCACTGGTGAGGCTCAGAAAGCCTATGCTGATTTGCCCTCTGCTGATGCGGAGAAATATGACCTAGTCAAAAGTGCTATTCTTGCCAAGTCATGTCTCACTCCTTCTGGGAAAGCGCAGTGCTTCCACAAATGGGCCATACTACCAGGGGTCCCTATTCGGAAGCAGGTTGCAGAACTCGCCAGACAGGGGTGGAGTTGGCTCCATCCAGAAGACCGCACTGCCGCTCAGATTGTAGAGATGATGGTTATTGACCAGTGTATAAGAACCCTAGTGCAGGACATGCAGCGCTGGGTCATGCACGCTGATCCTCAGAATTTAGAGGAGTTAGTTACAGTATTGGAGAGGTATGAGACCACAGGAAATATGACAAAAATACCAAAAAAGAAACCAGGGTATGAGCGACCTGTTAAGATTGCACCCCTTTGGCCTGTGTCACCCCTCCTCAAGGAAACACCGCTGGAGATGACAGGGTTGTTTGCTATGAGTGTGGAGAGCCAGGTCATATAAGGCAGAACTGTCTCAGAAAAACAGAGCCTATGGAGGTTGGGGATGCTAGTATGGCTACTTTTTGCATGATGGAACCCCTGGATTCCAGACCCGTGTTAATTTGGGAAACTGTGTTGCTGAATGGCCGAGAAATCCCAGCTATTATAGACTCAGGGAGTGAGCTAACCCTGATCTCAGAGGCTGTCCTGCCCAGGACAGTAGAAAAGGTGCCAGGGTTAGTACTCTGCATTCATGGATCCATAAAAAAGTTTTCCAGAGTGCGAGTGAGCCTCACCATAAAGGGGTGCACTTATCAGGTGGTGGCTGTGGTTGGTCCTAAGCTCTCCTATCCTATCATATTGGGATGCAATTTCCCATGATTTGTTGAGCTTGTGAAGGAACCACAGAGACAGCGCTAATGTAAAGTCTCCAAGGCCCTACCTCGGAAAAGGGAGAAGAGTGGAAAAGCATGGCCAGTCCTCTTTGGAGAAGGAACGTCTGACTCACCAATATTAAGTGAGAATAGCCCCAGTCCAGATTGGGATACGCTGTTGCCTGACATAGACCTGAAAAGTTTTGCCTGAGATCAACAAAATGAAGCTGCCCTCGGGAATGTCATGGCTAGTGTCATAGAAGTTAAAGGCATTGTAAAAACTGCCTACCCACCAGAGGGCAATCTATATTTTGACCTTATTTTGAGCAAGGGAAGAAGATTGAGCAGTTGTTGGTGCCCAGTGTACATATACCACTAGTGCTGCAAGCCGCTCATACCCATCTTTTGGGAGGTCATCTCGGAGTAGAGAAAAGACTGGAATGTATTCTGCTCAGATTCTTTTGGCCAGGAATCATGGCTGAAGTAAAAAGATACTACCAACCGGGTTCCGTGTGCCAAAAGACCAGGCCAAGGCCTCATTTGAGACCACCACTAGTGCCAATGCCTATTGTTGGGGTACCATTTGATCTCATTGGTCCACTGGAAAAATCAAAGAGGGGTAACCAATATGTTCTGGTGATCTTGGATTACGCCACCTGCTATCCAGAAGCAATACCCTTGCGGAATACCAAAACAACTATTATTGCCAAAGAGTTGGTGCTCCTCTTTGCTCGTCTTGGGTTCTCTAAAGAAATCCTTACAGATCAGGGGACTCCCATTTATGTCCCAAGTAATGGCAGAACTGTATGGGGAATAGTACAACTGCATACCTCAGTATACCATCCACAGACGGATGGGCTGGTGGAAATATTTAATAGGACCTTAAAGTCCATGATACGCTGGGCTGTCCTGGATAATAAACGGGAAAGGGGATGAAGTACTCTCTTACCTCATGTTTGCCATATGTGAGGTAGCCCAATCCTCAACTAGGTTTAGCCCTTTTGAGCTCCTATTTGGAAGACAACCAAGAGACGTCCTAGACATCTTGAAAGAAGGCTGGGAATAGCAGAGAATACAGGAACTGAACATTGTGGAGTTCGTTGGAAAATTATACGGCTTTATACAATAGGGCCTATTATTTGAGAAAACCTTTTAGAGGCCCAAGCTCATCAAAAACGAGCCTATGATGCCACAGCTCAGGTCAGAAAGTTTCATCCAGGGGACAAAGCTCTAGTGTTGGTGCCAACACAAGAAAGTTGTTTGTCCATTGGCATGGGCCCTACAAAGTGGTGGAACCTGTAGGACCGGTAAATTACTGTGTCAGGCAGCCAGGAAGGAGACATGTAGAGCAGATATACCATGGCAACTTGCTCAAACCCTGGCAAGAAGAAAGTCCAGATCCTGTACTTCTCACTAGACTGCTTGGATGTCACACTGGCTCTTTGAGAGATACGTTGTCCACGGACTGGCGGGGAAATATACAACCCAGCATCCGCAAGAAGAAGACTGAATAGTGTCGGCTATCACCAAGGAATACGTGCACTTCCCCAAGCTTGGAAAAGCAAAAGGGGAAGATGTGTGGTGAGAGGGTTATCTCTCACCTGAGTTGTCCACATTCTGGTGGAATCAGCTCCCTCTAAGGGAGGCTGGAGTGAAACCTGTGCATTCTGCATTAGCAGTGGAGGTGTGAATTTCCAGGTTTTCATATTTACACAGACCCAGCTGGAATAATCACTGGAGCACAGGAAGGCTTTAAAACTCCCACACACCTGATGCTCCTTGGCCCTGATGCTGGACAAACTGGCCAGGGAATAGTCTGGGGGTGGAGGTTAGCATTAGGGTGCCAGGACCTAGAGGATCTACAGACATTAGCACAAGGAGTGCTGAGACATTTACTCTTATGTTGTTGCTTATGTTCTGTTATGTGCCTTTGTGTATCCAGGCCTAAACTCACGTATGCTAAGGTGCAGTGCCTGCTACTATTAAAAACACTCTGCTTTACCAAGTACATGTCTGACAGGAATCCTCATTTCAATGCCCGGCGTTACTATATATACATATATATATCCATAGATGAAAAACCTTACAGTTTCACATGTCTCATTAAGGCTGCTTAGACATGATCTGAAAATTCACAAAACCTATTGAATTTCTGCCACTCAAACTCCAAAAAGCAATGAAATTACGATCATTAAGGCTGACGCCTTAAAGGACGTGTTCCTTGCGTAATACAGATATGGCATGCCATGACACCATGTGGTTAACTGCAGATTCAGCACTCTCACAGAGTGAAATTGGTGTCACTCACAAACTTGCGTCAGCTATACGGATTGATCATCATCGCTGCAGACGCAGACGTGAGCGGAGCCTCCTGGTTCATTCTCCTCATCCATCTGCTGCATGGGCCCCAAGTATCGATCCTGAGGAACCTATGCAATTGGGCGCCTTCCGCTTGCCTCCTGAGGAGAGACATCGTAGACAGATTTAGGGCCTCTGGGCCTGATTCAGATCCGCTCACGAGCGCTGAGCGCTCGCAAGCGGGTCGATGTTGCCCAAGTGCGCATGCACACGACGGAGGTGGCTCCGTTGTGCGCATGCACGAGACCCGAATAATGATGGCCAAGCCGTCGTTATGGGTCTCGCACCAAAGGGGGCGTGCTGTCGATGGTGATTGACAGCATGCCCCCTTTGGTGGGCGTGCCGGGGGCGTGGCTGCCCAGACGAAGGCGTTCCCATGGGAACGCCTACCATCTGACGCCGGCCCCACTGACATTACTAGTGATGTCAGTGGGAGTGCTTTTGACATGGGGGATATTACAGGATGGGCTTCCACCTGCCACCTTCATTGCCTGTCCTTACCAGTCAGAGCTGTGCAACCCCATTCCTCCGGAACTATCAACCCACTGCCGGTTCCATATCAAGATTATGTGGGCATTTTTTCCAAGCAGAAGGCTAGCTCTCTACCTCCACACCGGCCTTATAATTGCGCCATCCAGTTGCTTCCTGGGGCGATGCTACCTAAGGGCCATCTATACTCGCTATCCATTCCAGAGACCCAAGCCATGGAGCAGTATATCAAGGAGGCACTAGCCAATTGTCTCATCCGGCCTTCCAAATCTCCAGTAGATGCAGGGTTCTTCTTCATGCAGAAGAAAGATGGCTCTCTCTGACCCTGCATCGACTACCGGGACCTGAACAATATCACGGTCAAAAATTCTTATCCTTTGCCCCTCATCTCCGTTCTTTTTGACCAACTCTGGCAGGCTGCCATCTTCTCTAAAATCGACCTCAGAGGAGCATAAAAACCATATCCGGATAAAGAACGGGAATGAGTGGAAGACAGCATTTAGTACCTATACAGGACACTAGTGATGCCGTTCGGCTTGGCTATGCACCTGCTGTCTTCCAAGACTTGATTAATGATGTCCTCCGGGAGTACTTGGGAAAGTTTGTCGTGGTATACCTGGATGATATCCTCATCTTTTCATCATCCATGACCAAACACCAAGGCCATGTCAGACAAGTCCTTCAAAAACTCTGAGAGAATTGTTTGTTTTCCAAAGCCAAGAAATGTGAATTCCATGTTACACAGGTTGCATTTCTAGGGTATGTGATCTCACCACATGGATTCTCCATGGATCCAGAAAAAGTCAATGCCATCCAGGAGTGGGTCCAGCCTACCACACTCCAGCACTTCCTTGGCTTTTCTAACTTTTATAGAAGATTATACAGGTCCTTTTCATCCATCGTGGCACCGATTGTTGAACTGGCGAAAAAGGATGCCGATATTGCCCACTGGTCTGACAAGGCAGTACATGCCTTCCTGAAGCTCAAGACTGCATTCATCAGCACCCTAGTGCTCCATCATCCTGATCCTGACCTCCCTTTCGTGGTTGAGGTAGATGCTTCGGAGATTGGTGCTGGAGCAGTCTTTTCTCAAAGGGATACGACCGATGGCAAGCTTCACCCATGTGCTTTCTTCTCACGGAAATTCTCTTTGGCCGAAAGAAACTACAATGTAGGCAGCCATGAGCTGTTGGCCATCAAATGGGCTTTTGGGGATTGGAGACACTGACTGGAGAGGGCCAAGCATCAGATCTCCATCCTCACGGACCAGACCATAAAAACCTGGCATATATTGGCTTGGCGAAGAGATTGAATGCCAGACAGGCACGCTGGACACTTTTCTTCACACACTTTAATTATTCTATTTCATTTAGACCTGGTTCCAGGAATGTTAATGCAGATGCCTTGTCCCAAAGCTCTTCTCCTCTTTAGCAGGATCATTTTCCTGATGAAACCATAGTGCCTAGCTCCTACCTCCACCTGGCGCTTGCCCCACGTCTTGCTGAAGTCATTCTTGCTTGTCAGACTGAATCTCCTTCTGAAAAACCTTCACACCTCCTCTTCGTACCTGAGAGGTTCAGATGACAGGTTCTCTTGGACTTTCATGCTCGACGAGCATTTGGGCATCTGGGTATCAACAAGACCACTGAACTTCTCTCTCACTCTGTATGGTGGACCTCCTTGTCTCATGATGTACGCGAGTTTGTTCTCACTTGCGAGACCTGTGCCCACAACAAGACCCCTTGCACCGCTCCTTTGGGCTTCCTGCTGCCACTTTCAGTTCCTAAAAGACCATGGACCCATATCGCAATGGACTTTATTGTGGATCTCCCACTTTCAGCAGGTTGGTCCGTGGTCTGGACTATTGTAGACAGATTTAGTAAGATGGCCCATTTCATCCCTTTGCCCAAGCTACCATCAACGAAAGAACTGTCCAGCCTGTTCATTCAACATGTCTTTCAGCTCCATGGGCTTCCGGTTGACATTGCTTCAGACCGAGGAATGCAGTTCATCGCAGCGTTCTGGAAACACTTCTGCTCCTTCTTGGGCATTCATCTGAGTCTCTCTTTGGGTTACCATATGCAGTTGAATGGGCAAATGGAGTGGGCCAATCAGACGCTGGAACAATACCTGCGATGCCACATTTCAAAATGCCATAATGATTGGGCCTCACATCTACCATTGGCTGAATTTGCCATTAATAACGCCTGCCATTCTGCCTCGGTGATGTCTCCATTTTTCTGTGTTTCTGGACTACATCCCAGGGCTAACTCCTTCGACGCAAGCTTCGCCATGGCCAGTGACCCACCTGCTACCTCCAGGTTCCGTCGCATTTGGAACAAGGTCCATTAACAATATATGTGTCCAAAAAGATAAAAGAAAATATACATGATTTCATCATCATAACTTCATACAATTTATACAACAAATCTTAAATGATCAGTATCATATTTTAAAACACATTATACACTATAAAAACTAAAAATAATAATAAACTTATACAATTATATAATCCAAATCATTCAATAAATATATTAAAATCCATTCAATCATAATTCATAAAGTTTCATTATTTATAAAACAAGATGTTAACAAATTCCACATTAAGAACATTGCACATACTAATATCTAGTAAAAATCCGATTTTTTTTATATAATCTCAAAATAATTAAAATAATTAATATTTTTTCAAGGAGAAAAGAGAGAGAAAAAAAGACTAATTCGAGACACATAAATAAGCACATAAATAAAACTTCATAGATTCCAAAACTGGTATACAGTATATTCGCTGCGATATTATAATATTGCACCTCTGCAGTGGTCAAACAATCCCATAAAAGCAGCCCAGAAGGGAGATTACTCCAACAACTGGGTCGCATAGACGGAGTGACGTCAACCGGTGTGCCAGAGCCGGGTTCATGCATGTAGGATTGTTGTCCAGAAACCGGCATACCATACTGCTGGGTGACGGAGGATCCACTGCTGGTGATACCGCTTGATTTTAAAAACCTTGATGTACGTTTGCAGATATCAGTAAAGTGTTGTTTTTTCCATTTAATCACGAGTGCGCTCTCCTTACTACTCACTTCCCGAATCAACTGCTCCGTGGCGTGGAGCTGGATGCAGCTGCACTCATCCTGAAATAATCTACTGGCAATAAAGAAACAGAGAACCTTATGCGCAATTGGGATTTGTTTTCCTCATAGCCGATGCGCAGCTGCTGCTTCTGTAGCTTTTTTACATGCACCAGCACCGCTGAAGGTAAAGGCGGGCGAGCTGCCGGGTCCCCGGGGTCAAAGCAGCAGCCGCGGTTGACAGGGGCCGCAGCTGCTGCTCCTGTTGTTCTAATGAAACAATACTGCGCTATGCACTGATATATAGAATAGTATTGTTCATATGTCTATAATAGGTTTGCTGTTTGTTAATAAACAGGAGGCCTTATGAATAAATGTTTTTAATCAACACAATATAGTTCACATATATCGAAATTACAATCATGTGCACATGAAAAATGGATCCTATAAATACATAAAAACAAATTGCTAGATGCAAAAAAGTATCATTGAACTGAGGTATCACAGCATAGAGAAGCCACTGTCGTGACAATGTGGCTAGAAAGTAGCAAATGTATCTTGATAAAGATTGTCAGAAGGCTTAGATTCGCTACTGTGTAGCAATCACTACTGGCGTCCCAGAGTGAAATGCAGTGGAATGGAGAAATAAACAGTGGAAAGGTGAAGGTATTACCTCTACCTCTGGGTAGCCGTGTCCGCACTGATGGTTGTCCCGGCTTAAATCTTTATTGTAAGGCCGCGGGTGAGTATTGACTGCTGCCGTGCAATAGGAGACAAATCTCTGCAAGGCGGTGAGCGTGATCCAGCGAACAGTGACCAGGAGCAGGTAATATACCGGAGGTGACTGATTCCACACTGTCCTCCGCCCTGACTAGTACGCTTCAATGTGGAGTAGCGGCCGAGTGAGACCAACTTGCCATGCAGCGGGAGAATGGATGGATCTGTAGAATGAATGCCGCGTGCGGCTGGCAGCACTCCCGGAACAAATGGATGGTTCCGTATATATCATCCAGAGTAACAGACGGTATATGGTGATAATGCTGTGAGCAAACCTCAGATGCCTGGGTGATGACGTCAACGCGTTTCGTCCCGCAAAAAACGGAACTTTTTCAAGACTTATTGCCATAGCCAATGGCACTTCCTTAAATCCCTCCAGGCATTATCAATAATTATTTAATTAATTGGGAACACCAGATCAACATATAACCTTTGATTTACTTTTATTTTGTCTATCAGATTTTCAGCCCAATGGTACACACTTAAAAACATCACCTTTAGTGATATATTCACAATGAAAATAAAATAAATTAAATAATAATAATAAAAATACATTTATTAAAATCACATCATTCAGAATACATTCATTAGAAAGCCTCCTGTTTAATTAATTTGATAACATCACCAAAAAAATCACCCAAAAAAAAAATAATTTTTGTAATTATATAGCATCAATTGGATATTTATAATATTTCTAAATTATCGATGTTTATCAAAGACCGCATCATCAGATTTTAAGTTTAACAATCAATAGTCTGAACCTTAGAGATAATGGTTAATATCTCTATTCTTGTAACAGGATTCTATATTTTAATATACAGAGCCTATTGTTGTTTTATTTTATTTAAATCATGCAATCAATTTATCTACAAATGTATTCAATTGAAGAAAAATTGGAATTTAAAATTAAAAAACAAATATTTTTCTATATTTTTCTATATTAAATGAGGATTGTGTTTTAAGAACTTGCTTAACTAATAAACCTAGAGTTATCTTTAAAAAGAACTCAAATTTGAAGAACCTATTGGCACCTAGTGAACTTAAACCACTCAAAAGTAATCAGAGGATAAACACATGGCTTGCATCTGGTCTATTGGGAAACTTTAGATGCAACAAAAGAGTGTGTCTTACGTGTAAATATACACAAAATCGTGCGACTAGCATTACATCTAGTGTGAATGGAGATATATTCCCAATTAAACAGTTTATGAACTGCAAATCTACTTTTTGTGTATATGTCCTACAATGTTCTTGCTCCCTACAATATGTGGGCAGGACGACGAGATCACTTAAATGTAGATTCAGAGAACATAGACGTAACATTATAAATAAACTATCTACACACAGTGTTTCACGTCATTTTTTGCATTTCCATAAAAGTGATCCATCATGTCTTTCAGTTGTAGGAGTAGAACAAATAAAAGCCACCACAAGAGGGGGAAACAGGTTCCATCAGTTGTGTATGAAAGAGTCAGCCTGGATTTTCAAACTAGATACTCTGCATCCTTCAGGTTTAAATGAGGCTCTTGACCATGTCTCATTTGACCAGTAATATACAAGATTTTAGCAACCAAGTTATTCTTTCTAGGTAGCTATTGATGCCACTCTTGGTATTGAGTCAGGAAGATGTGATAGGGCGAGGGACGTCTGTCGCCGCCTTTATCTACCATCGCTCCTGACATTACCAAGGTCCATTCTGTTTGGTTCTTCAACACTTTTCTTATAGTGTCTATCTTTAATTAAAATAGACCAATAACAAAGTTATTTTGTATTAGAGGTTGATCTTTTTCAATACTCACTGCACGCGCGTTATTTATTTGTGTGCATGCGTAATTAATCTATATGTACATCCAACCAGCGTGTATGTGCATGTGTGTATGTGTATGTATATGTGTATATGTATGTACATGTGCATATATATATGTGTATATATATATATATATATATATATATATACTTATAGGTCTCTGAGAAGAAATATTTGTTTTTTAATTTTAAATTCCAATTTTTCTTCAATTGAATACATTTGTAGATAAATTGATTGCATGATTTAAATAAAATAAAACAGCAATAGGCTCTACATATTAAAATATAGAATCCTGTTACAAGAATATAGATATTAACCATTATCTCTAAGGTTCAGACTATTGATTGTTAAACTTAAAATCTGATGATGCGGTCTTTGATAAACATCGATAATTTAGAAATATTATAAATTTCCAATTGATGCTATATAATTACAAAAATTATTTTTTTTTGGGGTGATTTTTTTGGTGATGTTATCAAATTAATTAAACAGGAGGCTTTCTAATGAATGTATTCTGAATGATGTGATTTTAATAAATGTATTTTTATTATTATTATTTAATTTATTTTCATTGTGAATATATCACTAAAGGTGATGTTTTTAAGTGTGTACCATTGGGCTGAAAATCTGATAGACAAAATAAAAGTAAATCAAAGGTTATATGTTGATCTGGTGTTCCCAATTAATTAAATAATTATTGATAATGCCTGGAGGGATTTAAGGAAGTGCCATTGGCTATGGCAATAAGTCTTGAAAAAGTTCCGTTTTTTGCGGGACGAAACGCGTTGACGTCATCACCCAGGCATCTGAGGTTTGCTCACAGCATTATCACCATATACCGTCTGTTACACTGGATGATATATACGGAACCATCCATTTGTTCCGGGAGCGCTGCCAGCCGCACGCGGCATTCATTCTACAGATCCATCCATTCTCCCGCTGCATGGCAAGTTGGTCTCACTCGGCCGCTACTCCACAGTGAAGCGTACTAGTCAGGGCGGAGGACAGTGTGGAATCAGTCACCTCCGGTATATTACCTGCTCCTGGTCACTGTTCGCTGGATCACGCTCACCGCCTTGCAGAGATTTGTCTCCTATTGCACGGCAGCAGTCAATACTCACCCGCGGCCTTACAATAAAGATTTAAGCCGGGACAACCATCAGTGCGGACACGGCTACCCAGAGGTAGAGGTAATACCTTCACCTTTCCACTGTTTATTTCTCCATTCCACTGCATTTCACTCTGGGACGCCAGTAGTGATTGCTACACAGTAGCGAATCTAAGCCTTCTGACAATCTTTATCAAGATACATTTGCTACTTTCTAGCCACATTGTCACGACAGTGGCTTCTCTATGCTGTGATACCTCAGTTCAATGATACTTTTTTGCATTTAGCAATTTATTTCAGCCCATTATTGATTTATTTATTTGTTTTTATGTATTTATAGGATCCATTTTTCATGTGCACATGAATGTAATTTCGATATATGTGAACTATATTGTGTTGATTAAAAACATTTATCTTATTCATAAGGCCTCCTGTTTATTAACAAACAGCAAACCTATTATAGACATATGAACAATACTATTCTATATATCAGTGCATAGCGCAGTATTGTTTCGTTTTTTTCTGCATACTGCTATAGAGACTAATGTCTCTGGGTTACTGACCATAACCTTAATACTTGCAGCTGGCACTGATTGTTATATCCTTCTCTTTAATTAGCGCCGGGATTTTTGCAGTTTTTTACTGCTAAATAGTTTTTTTCCTGTTGTTCTAATGTCACTGGTGAAAGAAGGGATGGGAGAGCCGTCGGCTCCCCGGAAAGAGAGCAGCAGCTGTGGCTAACAAGCCGCAGCTGCTGCTTCTATAAGTGAAAGTCACGCCGGGGACAAGGGAGTGGGGGGTCCAGCCGGCTGCCCAGGTCGGGGGACACAGCAGGGCAGCCGTGACGGGAGGGGGGGGTCACACCGGCTGCCCGATCACTGCTGGCCACAGTGATCGGGACTCACAGAAGAATCCAGTGATGCAGAGGGACCAGCAGGTCCCTCTGATATAGGCGGCTGTGGGAAGATCAGTTTCCCGCATCCGCCGGCAGGGCATTTCTGACTGGTCGTATCAGATACGACCATGTCAGGTAAAGCCCAGTCTGGTATGGTCATATCTGATACGACCATGCCAGGCAAGTGGTGGGGATGCTCCTGCGCTGAGAGGAGAATCCGACGCCCAAAGAAAGCATCCTCAGAGGCGAAGGTATCAAAGGCATAGAACCTTAGAAAGGTCTGGATAGAAGACCACATGGCCGCCTTACACAGCTGAACAGCCAAGGCGCCACGGCGAGCTGCCCATGAGGGACCCACAGACCGAGTTGAATGAGCATTACCAGAAGCCAGAACAGGAAGGCCTGCCTGGGTGTAAGCCTCTGAGATAGCCATGCGAAGCCATCTAGCCAATGTTTGTTTATTGGCTGGCCATCCTTTCTTGTGAAATCCATAGATCACAAATAAGGAGTCCAATTTTCGGAGGGAACTGGTACGGTCCACATAAATCCTGAGGGCCGGACAACATGCAAAGAGGCCTCACCTGTCGAGAGGTCCGGTGATTGAAAGACCGGGACTATAATCTCATCATTAATGTGGAAATTAGAAACAACTTTAGGAAGGAACCCAGGGCGAATGCAAAGCACAGCCCTTTCCTGGTGAAATATCAGAAAAGGGGAGCGACAGGAGAGCGCCCCAACTCTAACACCCTCCTGGCAGATGCAATTGCCAGAAGAAAAAGAGTCTTAGCTGTTAACCACTTGAGTTCCACCACATCTAGTGGTTAAAATTGTGGAGCCTTGAGGACCGAAGAGCTACCGCAAAATCCGAAGGAGCCACTGGGGTACTAAGGGAGGTTGAATCTGGAGGACACCCTGGAGGAAGGTGTGGATATCCGGAAGCGGAGCAAGTCTTTGTTGAAACCATACTGACAGAGCAGAGACATGCCCTTTCAACGAGGCCAGGCAGAGGCCGAGGTCCAATCCAGCTTGAAGAAAGGCCAGGACTCTGGAAATCCAAAACACTTGATGGTCATAATTTCTTGGACAACACCATTGGAAATATGTGTGCCACACTCTGGGGTAGATCCTAGCAGAAGCCAGAGCAGCCTCGGGGGCCCTACGCCCAAACGCTCACCCCAAATGACAGAATGTCCACCAAGGTTGCCTCAGCATCTTTTGTTCTGGACCCATACACTGGTAATTTGTGATTGTGTCGGGAGGCCATGAGGTCCACCTCTAGGAAGCCCCATTTGTCCTCTAGGAGTTGAAACACCTCTTGGTGAAGAGACCATTCCTCAGTATCCCATCTGGCCCCATTGATTTATCCACTTTCAGTTGTGAGAGTTCTGTTAGGATATTATCCTGTAGTATAGCAAACCGGAGATAAGGCTGGTGAGAGGGTGTTATAGGGACATGTAGGTATGCATCCTGAATATCCAGTGATACCATAATTCCCCAGGTTCCATAGCCAGTATGAAGAAGCGTAGGGTTTCCATCCTGAACCTGGGCACCCTGAGGAATTTGTTCAGGGATTTGAGGATAGGCCGATGAGATCCATTCGGCTTCTGCACAAGAAAGAGAGAATAATAACCAGTCCCTCGGTGGGATAGTGGGACTAGCACAATTACCCATGTTTGCAGCAAGGACTACAGTGCATCCGGAAAGTATTCACAGCGCTTCACTTTTTGCACATTTTGTTATGTTACAGCCTTATTCCAAGATTGAATTCATTTTTGTCCTCAAAATTCGACACAAAATACCCCATAATGACAACATGTAAAAAGTTTTTTTGAGATTTTTGTAATTTAATAGTAAAAACAAACTAAGAAATCACATGTACATAAGTATTCACAGCCTTTGCTCAATACTTTGTTGATGCACCTTTGGCAGCAATTACAGCCTCAAGTCTTTTTGAATATGATGCCACAAGCTTGGCACACCTATCTTTGGGCAGTTTCACCCATTCCTCTTTGCAGAACCTCTCAAGCTCCATCAGGTTGGATGGAAAACGTCGGTGCACAACCATTTTTAGATCTCTCCAGAGATGTTCAATCGGATTGAAGTCTGGGCTCTGGCTGGGCCACTCAAGGACATTCACAGAGTTGTCCTGAAGCCACTCCTTTGACATCTTGGCTGTGTGCTTAGGGTCGTTGTCCTGCTGAAATATAAATCGTCGCCCCAGTCTGAGGTCAAGAGCACTCTGGAGCAGGTTTTCATCCAGGATGACTCTGTAAATTGCTGCATTCATCTTTCCCTCTATCCTGACTAGTCTCCCAGTTCCTGCCGCTGAAAAACATCCCCACAGCATGATGCTGCCACCACCATGTTTCACTGTAGGGATGGTATTGGCATGGTGATGAGCGGTGCCTGGTTTCCTCCAAACACAACGCCTGGCATTCACGCCAAAGAGTTCAATGTTTGTCTCATCAGACCAGAGAATTTTGTTTCTCATGGTCTGAGAATCCTTCAGGTGCATTTTGGCAAACTCCAGGTGGGCTGCCTGGAGTTTGCTTCCGTCTGACCACTCTATCATACAGGCCTGATTGGTGGATTGCTGCAGAGATAGTTGTCCTTCTGGAAGGTTCTCTCTCCACAGAGGAATGCTGTAGCGCTGACAGAGTGACCCATCGGGTTCTTGGCCACCTCCCTGACTAGGCCCCTTCTCCCTCAATCGCAAAGTTTAGACGGTCGGCCAACTCTAGGAAAAGTCCTGGTGGGTCCAAACTTCCTCCATTTATGGATGATGGAGGCCACTTTGCTCATTGAGACCTGCAAAGCAGCAGATATTTTTCTGTACCCTTCCCCAGATTTGTGCCTCGAGACAATCCTGTCTCGGAGGTCTACAGACAATTCCTTGGACTTCATGCTTGGTTTGTGCTCTGACATACACTGTCAAGTGTGGGACCTTACATAGACAGGTGTATGTCTTTCAAAATCATATCCAATCAACTGATTTTACCACAGGTGGACTACAATTAAGCGGTAGGAACATCTCAAGGATGATCAGTGGAAATAGGATGCACCTGAGCTCAATTTTCAGCTTCATGGCAAAGGTCGTGAATACTTATATACATGTGATTTCTTAGGTTTTTTTTATTATTACATTTACAAAAATCTCAAAAAGAAAAAGTTTTACACGTTGTAAGTATGGGGTATTGAATGTAGAATTTTGAGGACAAAAATGAATTTATTCTATTTTGGAATATGGCTGTAACATAACAAAATGTGGAAAAAGTGAAGTGCTGTGAACACTTTCCGGATGCACTGTATATGGTATTCTGGATCTGTAAGGCCTTGTTCGGATCTGAAGAAGGGCCTTTGCAGATAAACTGGTGAGGAGGTCTTTGAAGGAATGAGAGGGTATACCCGTGAAATACCACTTCTCTTACCAAAGTGTCCTTGGTGGTTTGACACCAGCACTGGGCGAACTGAAGTCAGCCTCCCACTTTGGGATCCCCCAGAGGGAGGCCCGCCCCATCAAGCTGAGGGTTTATCCTCTGGTTTGGAAGCAGGGCGTCTTGTGCTCCAGGCCTGTTTCTTAGGTTTGGCGGCCTTCTTGGCAACTGTCTAGGAAAGGACTGTCCTTTGGGTTTTCCTTAGGGACGAAAGGAAGAGGTTTGAGACTTTGAAAGTGCAGGTGCTGAAGGCAGAAACGCAGATTTCAATGCTGCCAATGTGTCAACAATCTTGTCCAGGTCTGGACCAAGCAAGATCTCCCCATTGTACAGTAAGGCTTCCAGGCCTTTCTTAGAATCAGCATCCACCCTCCAAACATGCAGCCACAGGGAACGGTGAGCAGACACAGCCGCGAACCTGGAGGTCAGTAGACTGGCATCCAGAGCAGCCTCACCAATATATGCAGCTGCATCCCTAATGTGGCCAACCAATGACCCCTGATTCTTCAGGAGCTTCCGAGGGGAAGGAGTTCTCAAGTGCTTTGGCCCAGTTCTCTATAGCTTTAGCTACCCATGAGATAGCTATGGGCGGGCAGGCGGGCAACAGCTCCTGAAAGAGTATATAGATTTAAGGCAAGATTCAACCTTCCTACCTGTAGGATCCTTTAATGAAGAAATGGAAGGCATAGGTAGTGTAGCACTTTTTATTAAATGTGTAACATGAGAATCCACCACAGGGGGTGATTCCCATTTTTTACAATGAGGCTCAGGAAATGGGTAACATGAGGCCAAACGCTTTTGAGGCTGATACCTCTTACCAGGCGGTTGCCAGGCAGCAGCCATGTGATCTCCTAGCTGATCTGATAGAGGGAATACTGCCGAAGTCTCTTTGACCCATTTAAACTGAGGGTGTTTGGATTGAGTGGCTGGCTCGTCATCCTCTATTACCAATATGGATCTGGCAGCATGCACCAAAGCAGGAATATTAATATTTGACCTAGTCTCCGCCTCTTGCAGAGGTGAGTCAGGGTTAGAGGCATCAGCAATCTCTCCATCGTCAGATGACATCTCAGACTCTGAGAGTTGTGTGGACTGAGATGACAACACAGGACACTTAGCTGGCTTCAGGGGTTTCTCACCCTGCAACATGGTCTGAAGGGCAGGAAAGGAAGTCACCAGGCTCTGCACTGAAATAGAGAAAAAAATCTACCCATAGTGTATGCATAGCCTGTGGTAGTCCCTGTAAGGGAATGACAGACTGCTGAGGTACAGGAAGAGTCTGCCTAATCTGAGGTAGACCCTGAGAGGGCATGACGGTCTGCTAAGGTAACCCCATCTGGGAAAAACAGCTGGGACCACCAGGCGGTCCGCAATGAAGGCCAGGACCAGAGCAAAGGCAGCCCATGGGGCTTCCTGTAATGTTTGTCAAAGTCATATAATTGGGTATGATCGCTTACAATTATTATCTGACGATATAGTCTATAGTCTGATGATGCGTTACTAGGATGCATTTGTGCGCAATCCAATGCGCACAAATGCATTCACATACACACACACATATGCAAATTCCACACACAGACGCACATATGCGAATGCACACATATAAAATGGTTCCCACACATTATAGTTAATGACCAGAGTTATTAAATGTATTGTTAGCTAATAATTATGATGTGAAATGTACTTAAACGAGATCTAAGGATCAGAATACAGTGGACATGTCATGTTTGGTATGATACTAAATCCCTGTTTATTTGCAGACATCCATTTCTATAGGCAAAGAAGTCGCATCTTGTGTCCGCTAGTTATGGATGATAGGGAGTTATTGAGTAGAATGTTATTACTTATATGCAGTGCTGTAGCCAGTTTTAACCAGTTTTTCAGTGGGAAGCTACACGATGTGACTATTGGAAGACTGAGCGATACCCCTGATGCCCTCTTACCTCTATGTCTGTCTGTTATTACCCTGTTTTGTTCTATCAATGTTTCCAATTGTAAAGCGCAACGGAATATGCTGCGCTATATAAGAAACTGTTAATAAATAAATAAATAATGACACTGTATGAACTGACCAATGACCAGATTGACCAGAAGCAAGAACCAATGAAAACCTGTCAATTTGTCCCTTTGTTAACTCTGAAACCTGTAAGGAATATAGGCTTGTGTCCTGACATCATCTTTGCGACCACAGACTTCTTTACTGAATGACTGTATACTTGGACCAGGGCGCACGGGTATTTATCGGCTGTACTCATTGTTTATTTCATTGCTTTTTACTCTAATTGTTAAACTTATATCGTGTTACCCCTTTTTACATAAATAACTTTTGCGCTTTGGAACCACACGATTAGACTGGAAAGCAATTCTTTCTAAAGCGACTTGCACCGCAAATTAGTGACTGAACGCAGGGCCGCAACTAGGGGGGGGCTGAGGGGTCATGTGCACCGGGCGCCATCCTGCAGCGGCACCGGCCACACACTTTTCTGTGCCGGAGGTCTGCAGACAGAGACCTCCGGCAGTGGTGCGCGCCGGACATTGAAAAATCGCCGGGAGTTCCCGCCCGCCCGCCCTCCTGCTGTCGGAAGGTAGGGTAAGCGCTCGGGATGGGGGGGGGGGGGGGGGCGAAGAGGGAGTGAGAGGGGTGGCAGTGCTGCACTGGGCGCACTGCCGCCTAGCTACGGCGCTGCTGAACGGCATACATAGATGGGGGCTCACAACTAATATCACGCTACCAGAGATCACGCATATCGTATGGATTTCGGTTCCTCAACAAAGGGTGGATGGGTCATATACGGATAAGAATGCAATCTGTTCAAAGCCTGTTTAGCACTTTATGTTGTGAAACCGAATATCCATTTTTGTGTAATTTAAGGAGCGCTGATTAGGACCTAGGGACATGAGAGAAAAGTCTGTTTCTTTTATTGTCACTTTTGCGCTGCAATAGGCGAATCGCATAGCATATGCATCTTCCCTGTATTGCTGCCACATGTTTAAACAATTGTTTTGATAGTCTTGTTGTATTTATAGCGTGATTACTTGTTAAAACCTCTGAATAGTTAGTCACTTGGGAAAGCAATTTTTCTGTGCAGAAAACAAGGTGGGATATGAATGTGAATGTGTGCTTGTGATGTGAAAAGAAAAGGTTTTTGTACTGTTAAAAATAGGCAGGGCCAGTAAGGTGTCCAAGAGGGGGGTAGGACAGCCATATACTTAGCAGGTATAACTGGGCGAGAAAACGGAGGTTATTTCTCGGCCGAACCCCAAATAGTAATCGCGAAGTCCATTGATAAATATTAGAGTCTCTGGGAAATGCGATCGGACCGCATGGTGGTGTAAACCGTGATTGTGACTTGGGGGTCGTGGGAGGAAATCGCTGGCAAGGTTAAGTGAGGAATATTTAAATTCTACCAGTCGGAGATTACTCAAAGTAAGAAGCGGTTGGACAAAGCTTGGTGTAATTTGTCCGGAAGGCAGAATAATTGCATAGGCGCTATTCTGCTCCTCATTGTGTAAGCTGACAATCACACTTTAGTGGTCATTGTGCACAGTGGGAGGAAGTGAGTGGACACAGCTTGTAGATTCGTCCACCGGTTAGAGTCCGTAGTGAAAAAAGTGAAAGCGTTGTCCCAGATGGGTGCTAAGCAGTCGCTAGGGATGGTCGATGAGGTGCTGCTTATAGATGGGCCGATTGGATCGGCAAGGTATATAATGCATGTGAAGTATGGCACGTACGCTACCGCGTACTGCGACATATGGGTCAAGATGACCACAGAATGTGTGAAACCATTTCCCAAGGTTGGCAGTTTCTATTTGGAGGTATTAAGTAATGTTAGAGATAACATATGTTTTGTCAAATCATTGAAGAAAAGAGTAAAGTACAATGACTGTTTAAAGCTGTGGCTGCACGAGGGGAACACATGGCAAAATAGCGTGCCGCAAAGTGGCGCGCCACAAAATAGCATACTCACGTGGCTAAGAATCCTGTATTAAGTCACCTTAAGGAAAATGTTGTTGTAGAAGATGATGAACCCACTGTAATTTCAGCGATTGCCCATGCTGTTCATATGCTAGATGTTCCACAGAGACAAAGAAAGGGAGCGATCCAACCAGCAGGGGTTGTGGTTGAAATTGGTGAGAGTAGTGGAGACCATTGTAGAAGAGGTAACATCCATAGTACTGAAACAATAAGTCCAGTAATTAATCCTAAACATAGTGATGTGGTAGGTATACATCCTGTCTTTACAATAGCAGTTCCCAATGGGAAACCGGATAAAGATGGTATAGTTCCTATAAGGAATGTAGCAATGCATTGTCCATGAACAAGAGCAGAATTGCACTCAATTATGTCAGACTTCCCAGAACCTAGCAAAGAGTTGGCCAAATGTCAGAAATTTGTTAAAGATTTAGGTAATGCTCATGAACCAACTAATAAAGATTGGCGAGTGGTGTTAAGGGCCTGTCTTCCTTCCAGTACTGATGTACAAAAGTTTATTGCGGATTTTATATTGGAGGAGGAAGAATCCTTAATGGATAAGGATAACCAAGTGAACATCAAGCAAATAATCACACAGTTGGCCATATACTTTCCAGTGGTAGTGAACTGGAGCAAAATCTTCACTATTAAACAAAAAGATAGTGAATCTGCAGCAGAGTATTTCACCAGAGCGCTGCTAACTATAACCCAGTACACAGGGATATCAGAGATAAAGGATGATGTACACCACAGGAAGGTAGTGGTTACTGTACTAATGGGTGGTTTCAAAGATAATCTAAAGACCAGGGTGCAAACCTCTCTACCTAACTGGAGAGGAATTACTGTAGATGCACTTAGAGAATCTGCTATAGAACATGATAAGAACATTTCCAGGAAGCAAGAGACACAAAGCGACAGGTTAATGGCAGTGAGCATTCAGGCTCTAGAGGGAGCATATACACAGCCACAACCTTACAACACATACCAGCAATGAAGGTATACAGTAAGGTGTTATAATTGCAATAAAGGACACCTAAAGAGGGATTGTAAAGTGAGAAATTGGGGGCCACCTAAGAAGGGAACACATAGGTACACACAGAGAGGGCACTCACAAGATTCAGGAAATTTCCAACAGTTACCTGCTCACATAGTGACAGCAAACGCTCTGCTGGAGAGTGATAGTCAGTGCTAGGGGTCAGGTCATACCTGTAGTCTACAACCAGTCAGGTTAACTGAGAATACTAGGGAAGAACCAACAATGACAATTGATATATCTGGTACTAAACACACTTTTCTTGTAGATACAGGGGCGACCAGATCCGTGATAAATTCTAAGTTTAATTTACAGGTTACCAACAAGACCATATCAGCAATGGGAGTAACGGGGAGAGTACAGCATTACCCTTTAACCAAATCTACAGAGGTTACTATAGGGCCACTGCACACCAAGCATTCCTTTCTCCTGGCAGCGGCGGCTCCTACTAGCCTGCTGGGAAGGGATTTGCTGTGTAAAATGGGATGTGTCATATACTGTATCCCTGATGGTATAATCCTAGATATACCAGAGATGTTTGCACATGAGGTACAGGATATATTGGATACACCACAAAGGTTAATGCTGCCGTTCTAGAAAAAATTCCATCTCAGGTAAAAAAGATGTTATTGCAAATACCGGGTTCCCTCTGGACCAAATATGGACAGGACACTGGACTGATGGCAAACTTAGCTCCTGTAATGGTTAACTTGAAGAGTGGTAGGCAGGCTCCAAAAATCCCTCAGTACCCATTAAAGCCAGAGGTGGAGCTATGGGTGTATCCCATAATTGAGAGGTTACTGCAACAGAGGATTTTAATTCGTACAGCAAGTTCAGCCAATAGTCTCATTTTTTCCAGTGAAGAGTGGTGGGAGGGGCTATAGATTAGTAGAGGACCTTAGAGGAATTAACAAAGTTGTTGAAAGCCAATTCCCCGTAGTGCCTAATCCAGCTGTCATCCTCATGCAGATTCCACCATCTGCTACTCATTTCACGGTCATTGATTTATGTTCTGCTTTCTTCTCTGTCCCTCTTCACCCTGACTGTCAATATCCATTTGCATTCTCCTACAGAGGGGTACAATATACATGGGCACGATTGCCCCAGGGCTTCATAGATAGCCCCAGTATTTCCTCCCAGGGCTTACATGACTGTTTGCAATCTTTTCAACCAAGCAATGGGTCTGTCCTTATTCAATATGTAGATGATTTGTTGTTGTGCTCTGATTCATTTATGTCATGTTTAAATGATACTAAACTGTTGTTGCTTCATCTGTCACAAACAGGGCACAAGGTTGCAAAGGACAAATTACAGCCATGCCAGACTAGGGTCAAATACTTGGGACACTGTCTAACCCAGGGGCTAAGACACTTGACAAAGACAGTAGCTGTTATCAAATGCAAAGCCCACACATGCGAAGAAGACCCGGTGTCGACATTAACAGAGCAGATGAAGCTGCCAAATGGGCAGCAGGGTCAAATGTAAAAATATCAACTAACCAGGCAATAGACACACAGAAATTAATTGAAATGCAAGATCTGTGTTCCCTACAGGAAAAGGCGGTCTGGAGATCGAAGGGATGTGGTCAAGAGTCCCCTGGACTCTGGAGAGATGGACAAGGTAGGCCTGTTGCTCCCAGGGCATACTACCCAAGCCTGGCTGAGGCAGCACACGGTCTGACTCACCTGGGAAAAGAAGGTATGTGCAAGTTGGTCAGAGCATATTGGTGTGCACTAGGCTTTTCTTCTCAAGCTGAAAGGAGGGCAATGTCCTGTCTGACTTGTTTGAGGAAAAATGTTGGGAAAACAATACCAACTGAGCCATCCCATATCCATCCAACAGATGGACCTTTTCAGGTAATACAAATTGACTTCATCCAATTACCACCTTGCAGGAATCTCGAGTATGTATTAGTTTGTACTGATGTATTTTCTAATTGGGTAGTGGCATATCCAGCTGCCACTGATACTGCTGTTTTTACTGCTAAAAATATTGTTCAAGAGTTTGTATGCAGATACGGTTCCCTAGAATCATAGAAAGTGATAGGGGTACTCATTTTACTGGTGATGTTTTCTAGAACATGTGTAAACTTATGGGAATCAATTGTAGACTTCACACCCCCTGCCGACCACAAGCCAGTGCAAAGGTGGAGAAAGTGAACAGTGCCATTAAGAACAAACTGAGTAAGATCATGGCTGAAACTGGATTAGGATGGCCAGAAGCCTTACCGCTAGTCCTCCATAGCATCAGAACCACTCCCAGACCTCCTCTTAATCTGTCCCCTTTTGAGATACTGTTTGGAAGGCAACCTCATTTGATTATAAGTCCACGGGATGATTTGAAGAGTAATATACTGTGCAATATCTTATAAAAATGAGCAGACAATTGAAACAACAGCAACAGAAATTGAAAATGCTGTTACCTGGTATGCCAGAAACAAGCTGTCATGATATTGAACCTGGAGAATATGTTATGATCTGAAATTTCTTACGCTCAGGTTGTTTAACAGACCGGTGGGAAGGTCCTTACCAGGTGTTGATGACAAGTACCACATCTTTGAAGGTAGCAGAAAGAGATACCTGAGTCCATTCCACTCACTGCAGAAAGGGTCAACCAACCAAAGGAGGTACAATGTGGACTAGTCGATTGCGAACCTGTTCCGCGTGAATTAGAGACTGCAGTGAAAACACCTGAGCCAGAGATGTGTGCAGACTGCTATCCCAACAATGGAGTGGCGATTTGTTTCTCTTTCTTGTTCCAGGGTTCTTCTCATTTTTATTTGTTTCAGGATGTCTCATTTCTGTGACGGAGGACAGATGAGAGGGAGGCCGATAGTGATGTCGATAGAGTGAAATCGGAGAAAGCGATAGAATGATCAGGGCAACATATGGTCAAACTCAGTTCAGGGATTATTAAGAGATCTGTTAGCCATGGAACTCGGAGACAGTGTGAGGGGCTATTGTCTGAGGAATATTGCATCAGTGAGTACTGTGGATCCCTAGTTGATGAGAAATGCATCCAACGATGCCAGTCCAAGAGTAATCTGTATTTGGGAGGGCATCCTTTAGAGGATTACCATTCCTTAGTGGGTAAGGTCTTAAACCAGACAATGTTGGGTATGCACTAACGTGCCTCAGGGACAACATAATGTATGATTAGTACCATTCCCGTTAAATTTCTCTGAGGTCCTTGAATTACGGGGAGGTCCATAGATGGGAAGTATAACATCACGAGGTCCCCTATTTTAAAGCTCCGCCAAAACTCCATAGATTGGACATAGGAACAGACCGAATGTGGTATCTATTGGAAAAGTTCCTATGGGTTATTGTCGAAATGTTATTCAGGCTGAAACGTGTCTTGAGCAGATGAGGACAATAGGCATAGGTAGTTTTGTTAAAACTTTATGGATATTGTGCAGGATCGTAATATACCTTACGTCCTCCCAGATAATGTATACTATGTTTGTGGAAGAAGGGCTTATTCTTGGTTATCTCCAAGTTCCAAGGGTTTATGTTTTATAGGCAAATTGGTCCCAGAGGTAATGACCCTTACACATGATGAAATGATTGGTATCCATAAACCCGCACCACCTCCATACATACACATGCAGTATGAACATCATGACAAAAGAAATATGATCCCTGGTGAAGTACATATACAGTAGCCACGCAGTTGATTAGTGAAATGACTGGTTTCCAAATTTTGGTAGCATTAGATCCCACCAGGATGACTCGGGGAACTTTACATTTTAGATATATCCAAGACCTGGCTAAATTAATAGACAATATCACCGAGATGTATGATGACACTTTCAGGTATCTGGGTAAGGAGCTACAGGCTTATAAAAAGGAATTGGTACAACATAGGCTAGTGTTAAACAACCTGACATCTATTACTGGTGGATATTGTGTGACTTTGGCCACCCAATTTGGTGTCAAGTGTTACACGTACATCACCAAAAATACTAATGACCCCAAAGAGGTGATTGACCGGAGAATAGATGAAATCCTACAACTGAAATGGGAATTTCGGAAGGACCATAATACTTCCTTGCATGAGACTGAGGTAAAGGTAGAGAAATGTTTCTCGTGGTTAAACCCTGTAAAATGGTTCTCCGGTCTGGGAGAGTGGATACAGGAGATTATTGCTAGTGTAGGTAAGCTCCTTATTCTTATACATGTTGTCATTTTAGTAATTGGTTTATGTGTCAGAAGTGTTCCTACTGTGTTGAAGTGTGGAAAATGTACCACCAAGATAAACAGTGAAAATGAAATCATAATAGTGGTGAGTAGTGGTAGTATAGGTACTAAGGTTGACAAAGAACTGCATTACAATCCTGAACTTGAATGTACCATCAGATAATGAAATGTGAATAGGCTGAGTCAGATATAATAAAATGTATTGTAAATGTTCCATTAAACATCATAGATAATGTAGTCTCAATTCCCCCAAACTTCCTTTATAGGTTAGATGAGGTCCCACATCCTACCAATGGTCCCGTATAGATCCGCTGAGTGCGTAGAAGGGTTGTTTTATGCTTTCCTGAGGCACGCTATTTACAGTTCAATGACCAAATTGTGTCATACCGTATAGAACATTAGATAATAATTATGTCTGACTAAATAGATTGAGAATAGAATATGATAGTGTTATGTTTGCTATCAAAGGGTGGACTGTCAAAGTCAAATAATTGGGTATGATCGCTTACAATTATCATCTGACGATATAGTAGTCTATAGTCTGATGTCGTGTTGCTAGGACGCTACTTTGCATCGGTGCAATCCAATGCGCACAAATGCGAACGCACACATGTATTCACATACACACACATACACAGACGCACATATGCGAATTCCACACACAGACGCACATATGCGAATGCACACATATAAAATCATTCCCACACATTATAGTTAATGACCAGAGTTATTAAAGGTATTGTTAGCTAATAATTATGATGTGAAATGTACTTAAAGAAGATCTAAGGTTCAGAATACAGTGGACATGTCATGTTTGGTATCATACTACATCCCTGTGTATTCGCAGACATCAGTTTCTATCGGCAAAGAAGTCGCATCTTGTGTCCGCTAGTTATGGATGATAGAGAGTTATTGAGTAGAATGCTATTACTTAAATGCAGTGTTGTAGCCAGTTTTAACCAGTTCTTCAGCAGGAAGCTACACAATGTGACTGTTGGAAGACTGAGCCATACCCCTGATGACACCGTATGAACTGACCAATGACCAGAAGCAAGAACCAATGAAAACCTGTCAGTTTGTCTCTTTGTTAACTCTGAAACCTGTAAGGTATATAGGCTTGTGTCCTGATCCCAGTGTTCAGACATCTTCTTTGCGACCACAGACTTCTGGACTGAATGACTGTATACTGGAACCAGTGCGCACACGTATTTATCGGCTGTACTCATTGCTTATGTCATTGCTTTTTACTCTAATTGTTAAACTTACATCGTGTTACCCCTATTTACATAAATAACTTTTGTGCTTTGGAACCACACAATTAGACTGGAAAGCAATTCTTTCTAAAGCGACTTGCACCGCAAATTAGCAACTGAACGGCATTCGTACTTTGTTGGGGGGTTTGAGGTGCATGGAGGATTATAACACCTCACACATAATCCCTCCAAATCCAAATCCTCCTCACTTAAACCTGCAGCACATAAAATGCAAGATAGCAGAATGGGTGCAGAAGTGTGTTCGTTACCCTTGTCAGACATGTCCATCATATGGCACTGGGTATGATGAACTCACGAGTATATAGGATACTAATCAGAGAGCAAAACACTGGTCCTGACTGATGCTTGGATAAACTGCAGTAGCCCACTGCCTAAATATGCAAAACACTGGTCCTGTCTGATGCTTGGGTAAGCTGCAGGAGCCTTTGCCTAAATATGGCACAGTGCAGCACACAACAGTATGTGACAGACCTCACAAATATTATCTTTTTATATATGCGAGGTATAAAAACCACCCTAACACCACCTGTATTAGGGCAGATTAGAGGAAAGGTATAGATATATGCCGACAGTTAGGAAAAAAAGACACAGACAGGCAGCGCTAGCATAAGTCACATACAATGCAGAATTCACACTGCAAATTGGCACTACAATCAATCAACTACACAGACTCAGTGTCTACATACACTAACCCAAGAGAGAGGTATGTAGGGGGACCAGACCTCGCACTGTCCTGAGAGCTGTGACTGCACCACTTGAAGAAATCGGCTGCCGGAGACCTCAGAATGGGCGTGGCCGGAGAACAGCTCAGAGAAGTCAGATCTCAGAGGAAAGGCGCCCTGAGCTGAGGAGCCGCTTGAAATGGGGAAGCTGTCTCCCCTGGGTAATCGTTAACTCTCCGGGATGCTGGTTCCCGCACCGATTGTCCCTGGTGGTCTAGTGGATCGCGGTGGCTAGAGCCTGCATCCACACACAGCCACCTTCGGTCTGTCCCCTGAGACCGGTGGTATTGACTGCCTTAATGCACCTGTCCCCTTAGCATCCGGCTGCTGTCGGGTCCTCCCTGGTGGCCTTGGCTAGCACTGACCCCCGGAATGCCCGTCGAGATCCCCAGCTCAGTACTGGCATTGCGGCACTGGAGGACAGTCTGCTGCTGCGCGCTCTAGTTGAAGTAAAATTAAACCTAAATAAAAATAACAAGCTTAAGGGCTGCCTAAGCAGCCCTCTGTGTAATGGTGACCCGACTTCAGCCGGGCACCAACGAAACTGAGGCGGCTCTGGCTCGGGGTATAGGGAGAGTGTACCAGTGCATCCTGGGAGCTGAAAGCTTTTAACTGCGTGGTGCCCGGATTCCAGATCCATCATCTACACCTCAAGGTTTCCTGTGGAGCCTATGGATAGTGAAGAAGAAAGGTAAGGAGTTTTCATCTCAAACATTGTAAAATAAAATTAACTTATTTACCTTCTCAGGTCCCGCTGGTTGCTTGGAGATCTGAACACCAGCGTCAATGGCCGCTTTGCATTCTGGTCCCAGTCATTGCTAGAAGACTGGGACACCAATGTATATGATTAGAGGCTGCACAGGAATTCTGCAGCTGGTGTTTAATTGCTGGATCCTCACTAGTTGCTCTTCTATGTGCAGCAGCACACCTGTAACTTATTTCACTTGCAGGGGGTTGGTCTTAATTGATGTTTGGGGGGTGTTTTTTTAAAGGCAGCCAGACCTCTGTCAGTTATAGCTTCATGCCTTGGGGTAAACATGCTGATCTGAGTGCCTGGTGAATTGCTCTGTACTGCTGGTATCCTGAATTTCTGTGTGCTTTCCAGTTTGATCCACGGTCTCCTGCTCCATGCATCACCTGTTAAGTATCATCTTTACTTAATATTGGAGGAGTGTCATTTGTTTGCAGTTATCATTGTCAAGCTAGCTGTTGTTACAGCTCCTGCTGCTATTGTGAAAAAACCACAAATTTTATAATAGCATCATTGTACTCACGTTATTCTACTAATCCAGCATTAACCCTGTGATCACCTGATTATAGTATAAACCAAAGGTTCCCAAATGCAGTCCTCAAGGCTCCCCAACAGTTCAGGTTTTAGAGATATCCATGGTTGAGCATAGGTGACTTAATTTGTACCTCAGCCAATTTGATTTAAATACTTGTGCTCAACCATGGATATCGCTAAAACCTGAACTGTTGGGGAGCCTTGAGGTACGCGTTTGGGAATCTCTTGTATAAACCTCTACTATCCTGAGAGACCTGGCTGCATCACCGTACTGGTAAGAGCATCTCTTTCTATGGGAAAAGGACGGTTGATATAGGCAGATCTCTGTAGTGGGTTTAAGCAATTGATTCAGGGGTAACAAAACACATATTTAGATCAAATTATTTTTTAAACATTCAGGCCTTAAGATTAAATAAAGTACTTTATTTAAGATTTAACCAACTTGTCTAAGCAACCATTTTAGTTTGTTTTCTGGTGTTTGGGAGCAAATGGCCAATTGTTATTTGTGCCCATACATTACCAGATTTCAGTTCCAACCAGTTGATTGTTTGGAAAGAGAGCTGGCCACACACCTAAAGACTATCTTTTCTCAATTACCAGATGCAGAGAAAACTTTTGATAGAATTGTTTGAAACTTTGCCACACCATAATATGTGAAACCAAAGCCCTATATACAAACCCTCAGACAAAGTATAAATTGATGGATTTCTTTGTAGCACAGGTACCCATTGTCTCTTCTTAGATTTTCTATAGAACCTCTAGCACAATTGGATAGTTTATCCATGACAGTAATTTTTTTTTTCTGTTCAGTTATCTCCCATTTACATCCTTGTTCTAAGAATAAAATGTTTTCCACTAGTGCAGACAAATTATATGAAAATGGATTTCAAATAGAAAACAAAAGACTGGGCGGAGCAACCGAGTTGGCCGCATTTTAGCTCGGCTCCATATCTGGCATTCCTATCTTGAAATATTGTGCCTGTATAAGCGACATCCTGCTGACCATAGGTACCCCCTTGGTCAGGGGAATCTGTGCAGATTAGCTCGGTGGCACTTTTAAGCCAGAATGGAGTTTATTTTATCCACGGAGTCCGGTCACGAAGTGTGGCCCTCTTGGCATGAAAGCTCCCGTAGCCATCTTATACTGGCACACTGCCTTACACCTGCTATTGGGCTGATCCTGATGATGTCCCTGCCCAACGGCACCTAACTACAGGAGATCGCGGTACTGGGTGACCTCCGTCAGACCTGCATTTAAAGCTGCCCCTCCTGACAGTGATGAGAGTTGCAATGTTATCACCACCACCCAGAGAGCCACTTACCTGGATCTGTGAGGCGCCGGCTTCCCCATCACAAACGACTGCCCTAAACTCCTGAAGGAGCTGCAACTGAGGGGCTACCTCTCCATTGGCTGCAGCGAGGAGACCTAAAGGCAGCGTGGTGCGGGTCCTGTCTCTAACGGTCCGGCGCACTTATCTGCCGGCAAGCTGAAGATCCTTGCGCAGAGGGTATGCTGGATAGCGGAGCACCGCCCGCGGCTTCCTGGAGCACCTCCTGACGCAATCTTTCCCCATATGCCCCGGCTCACATTACCGCTGCTCCCTACCACCTGCTGACTGGAAACTCCGGTGTCCAGCTGTACCTGGGCGACTTCAAGGTCCTGCCTGTTTGGGCTCCCTGGGTGTTATCGCTGCTAGTCCCCTGCTACCGTAGACTCTGCGCCATTGGCACTCACATAGAGGCGCTGCAATCAATCATTTGCCCCGGTGTCCCTGGATTTGGGACACAGTCTGCGGGGATCTTCTGTCTCACTTTTGACACCAGCTGTGACCCTTCCCGCTGATCTGTGCATGTTTCTGTGGGTTATCTATACAGCTGCCAGATGAAACTGCCTGATCTCTTCTGCCATCTATAAAGTGGTTCTGGACTTATACTGTGTCTACACCTCCTGATCTGACTGTTTGGCTTATTGTAACTTACTGTGGTTCCGTGAGTATACTCACCATACATCAGCATTCATTGCCACATATTGCTGCTGAAGTGTTTACTGTATATTTTAAGGCTACCACTCATAACAGATCACAAAGTCTATGTTTTCCACTTTCTTTCTTTCTGATAAATATTTAGTCCAATCTGCTAGTTAGGAATATTTTATTTGTTATACAGTTGCTGCCATCTACTGGTCATATCACATATTTTGACTTTAGGTGGATTATATTAGTGTATAAGATGTTTGTTGTTGTTGTTGTTTTGTTTACACAAGTGTGTTTGGTATATGGAAAAATATTTTCCTAAATCCATACCTCCTTTGCCACAGAGAACCTCTTCCCGCATGATGGGTAAGCCAACTAAAACGCCTGCGAAAGGAGGTACTTCGCCCTTCTCTCCCACACAGTCTCCTCCTGTCGATCAATTAGACATGAGGAAAGCCGGGTCTGTAATCTCAAATCCAGACATAGTGGTTGCCTTGTTATCATGCACAAAATAGATGAAACATTTTAAACAATAAAACCGCTAATGGATGAGAAATTTCTTGACTTTTTTCCAAAAATGGAAGAAAAACTTGATCAATTTGCCCCTAAAATTGATAAGAGGCTAGATAAAATTCAAACATCTCTAGATACGGTTTGTCTAAAATATCGGAACATTCTAACAGATTAGACACGGTTTAACAGAACGATTGATGTGGAAGATCAATTGCATACTCTACAAAAATCGCACGATTCTTATGTAACATAACACAAGTTATTATTAGAAAAGGTTGATGACTAGACGTAACAATCTGAGGTTCATAGGCATACCAGAACAGGTCAAGGGATCTGCATTGTTTGAATATCTGGGAAAAGCTCTAATCACAAATCTTGATATCCAAGATGATATAGGGGTACCTCAAATGGAGAGAGAGCACATAGACTTGGCCCAGAGAGAGATGGTCTGGGTAACAGGCCGGGATACGCGATAGCAAAATTCCTAGATTATAGAGTTAAGGAAAGAATTCTATCGGCCTTCAAAAGACAGAGGGATTTGGTAATTGAGGATCACCGTATCCTTATCTTCCAAGACTTCAGTTGTGGTTGCGCAAAAACGCAAAGAGTTCTCCTCAGTATGCAAGTTCTTGGTGGATTATAAGAGATTTGCATTACTATATGCAGCAAAGCTGAAAGTCACGAATAATGGCCAAAAGCTATTTTTTGATAGCCCTGATAAAGCAGGTAATTTTTTTTTTTCAAAATCTCTCTCCTAGAAGCTCACCCAGTCACTCTCGCCCAGATTTTTCTGTTAATACTTGAGATTGATTGGTGAATTGATGTTTTCTCAACCAATTAAATTTATGTATTTAGTAAAAATAACGGAATTTTCAGTATATGGAAACGGAACACTCCATTTCATGTTTTTAGTTACACTTTGTTTTTTAAATGAAAAAGTATTGAAGCATATTTTATATTTGTATGATTACAATGATACAATGTTGTTTTGTGAACCAAGCCCGGGTTCTGAGTTTTTGTTGTATTTACAATTAATTCTCACTGCTGGCTGGGACAGGGGGGATTTGGTTAATTTTACACTATACCTTTTAGGTTTACCCTTTGGTATGGATGTTGGATGACTGCCCCCACAATAACTACGACATCTTCTGACTCTCAGCTTTCACTTCTTGGAATGTAGGGGGTCTCAACACACCACTTAAGCGTAAAAAAATAATGTCATTAAAGAAACTAAAACCTGACATAACATTCCTCCAAGAGACCCATTGGAAAAAGGGTGATTAATCTATTTTAAAAGACCGATGGATCAATGAGTGTATATCGGCCTCATATCGTACAAAAACTAGAGGTGAAACAATCATACTTGCTAGACACCTACCATATACCATACTATTTTCTACCTCAGACCCAGAGGGACGTTACATACTGATGGACATTCAAATTTGACGCCAAATACACATTGCTAAACCTATATGCACCTAATAATGATCAACAGGCTTTTTGACAATCTATAACACAACTCCTGCATAGTAGAATCAATTTTAATTTAATAATGGGAGGAGATTTGAACACTGTAGTTAACCCAATAATAGATAAATCATCGGTTCCAACAAACCCTTTAGCCACTCAATGGACACATGTTCCACAACTCATGAATGATCATACTGTAACGGATATTTGGAGACTACATAACTGCATGGACAGATCATACACTTTCTATTCAGCAGTTCACTGGTCTTTTTCACAAATAGACTACATTTTAATATCCACAACTCTTCTTTCAGATATAATAACTACCTCAATAGGGGATATCGCAATATCTGATCACGCACCAGTATCAATAACTTTGGCTGCAAAATCAAATCACTTCCACTCCTTTCTTTGGCGCTTCCCGTCATATCTAATTCTGAACCATTCCGTAAATATCAGGTGGCAAATTGGACAGATTTCATGGATAATAATTTAGACCATTGAGACACTCCCATTTTATTCTGGGAAACGTCTAAAGCAGTAATGCGTGGACATATCTAATTCTCTTTGCTATGTAAGATAGGATAACAAAGCACAATATGTAGAACTACAATGAAATTTGCAAATAACACTGACAGACTATATTTCCCAACCTAGACCGGAAACACAATCGAAATATCTTGAGGCGAAACAACCTCTAGATAGTTTTGTGTTAGCACAGGCACAAACAAAACTGGATCATACGAAACAAAAATATTTTAAGTGGGGTAACAGGACTGGCACTTTGCTGGCAAACATGACAAAGTTTTAAGAAACGACACCACATCACTGCTATTAGAGATACTCATACACAGATGTTACTTACTAAACACACAGACATAACCAAAAAAATTTCAAGAATATTTCCAAAACCTGTATACAGCGCACCTGCCCTATTGACAAAAATATTGGACGAAGCGGCATTACCATGCCTAACACCTTTACAACGTGAGGAATTAGAAAGAGACATTACTGAAACTGAAATATCTGCTACAATCTCCTGCATGCACCTTAATAAAATCCCAAGGTCTTGATGGCTATTCAGTAGAGTATTACAAAATTTTACAACATGAAATAATTCCAACATTATGTGCTCTTTTTAAAAAAATAAGAGATGATACCCTTTGTTATCCAAATTTTAACAAAGCATACACCTCTTTAATCCCAAAGCCCAATAAAGACTTGACATTAATGTCATCATATCATCCAATTACTCTACTGAACATTTATTTCAAAATATTAGCAAAAATATTGGCAGATCGCCTCCAAACATTCTTCGCTGCTCTACTCACACCACACCAATTAGGCTTTACTAAAGCAAGACATTCAGTGAAAGGCATAAGCACTGCTATAGCAGCGGTTATGGCAGCCAATTTACAACCCGAGACCCCATCAATGTTCCTGAGTCTTGATGCCACCAAGGCTTTTGATATGGTCTCATGGCCTTATCTCCATGCAATTCTTGACAGACGTGGCTTTGGTCCGATGTTTCAATCACTTATCAAATTTTTTTTTACACACAACCAGCAACATCACTACTTAGCAACGAAACTATAGGGGAAGGAATAATGTTGTCCAGGGGTACAAGGCAGGGCTGCCCACTTTCCCCTATGCTTTTTAACTTGGCGCTAGACCCTATGTTAAGAATACTGCAAAGCTGGACACAATTCAAGGGAATTACTGTTGGCACAGACACTGTTAAAACGTCGGCATTTGCAGATGATGTTCTTTTATTTATTTCTGAACCACGGAGAATACTTAGTTCATTAATAAGGCGAATATCGGAAATTGGATCAATATCCGGCTTCGAGGTAAATTTTGAAAAATCAAAGGCCCTTTATTTAAAAAAGGATTGTGCGCGCCCATTTTGGTTTAGAGAAACTCCAATTGAATGGACGACTAAGTCTATTTCATATCTGGGGATCCAGTTACCTAAATATCTGCAAAATCTATGCGCAATCAACATGAAACATTTTATTTAGTATCAAACAGGATATCGAGAGATGGAAACATCTCAACATCTCGTATTTGGGTCGTGCCAATTTAATAAAGATGATTTTATTTCCTAGACTCCTCTAGCCACTCCAATCTCTACCTATCTTATTGACCAAAAGGGATACATTAGAAATTGAAAAACTGATGAGAACATTTATATGGAAGAGCCAGAATTGGTAGGGTGCGAATTCAACAACATAAATCAAATGGAGAAATCAATATGCCAAACATTACTTTGTATAGTTATGCTGCACATATCCGTTATCTAAGGATTGGATTCACAACAACAATCAATACGCCAACACGACATTAGAAGCAGCCCTTTTGGACAATATTAATAATATATCTTTTATACACCTACACGATGAGGAAATACTGGAATCAATTCAGATTAATCCCCTTCTGATGACTACCAGAAAATGATGGCATATTTTACGCCACAGACATACATTAAATCCATATTTTTCCTTACACCTTCCATTTAATACACAACCCAAATTTTCAACAAGGTAATGCTGGACACCCTTTTACTTCCATCCGGCATTTTACGGACATTACTTTAAGAAAACCCTTAACATTAACACAAATAAGAGATAAATATCCAATTGTCAGCTTATCACCCCTATCATACTTTCAAGCACAACACTACATAGCCCACTCTCCAGAAAACTAGCTCCGAATGATTATATTAATGATCTAGATAATTTACTCACTACGGAAAACCCTCAAAATAAACCTATATCACGGCACTACTCGTTCCTGCATAATTCTCTAGATTATAATACTCAACACAGGTTTGGCACAGTGGAAAGAATATTTTCCGTCTTTATCCATAGAGTACTTATTACGTTCATTTGAACAATCGGTCAAGCTAGTGCCAGCAACTTCTTACACAGAACTCTTCCTAACATATTACACAGAACCTATCTCACCCCTCACCGTAGATATGTAATGGGATTGTTGGAGGATTCCAAGTGTCTTTGTTGCGGAGAGCAAGACGCGGAATTGATTAATTGTTTATGGAACTGCCCAATTGTACGGGGTTTCTGGGTTTTGGTGGGAAATTATGTCAATAAATATTTGGTGAATTGCCTTCCATTAACACCTGAGTGGGCAATATTCAGTATTACACCTAGGGAAACTAAAGTACCAAGAGGGGTTAAAAAGTTACTAATTATTATCTCAGCGGTAGCTAAGAAATGTATATTGCAGGTGTGGTTGGAGGCCACAGCACCTACACTAACTATGTTTCAAGGGAAACTTTTCCATATCTTTCGAATGGAGTGGCTGGAGGCCACGTTGCAGAAACGAAGGTTCACAGAACTTTTCTTTTCCACTTGGGAAAGCTATATCGAAACGTTATCCCAATCATTGAAAGAACAATTAGAGAAATGTTTTAGGAACACACTCTGGTATGAAACACGTATTTGTGCAAATGATCCCCCAATATTATTTTAGTGTATATAATTATCCCGCTGAGAGTTATGAAAAGTTGTCGAGAACCCTGGCTTACGTAATACAAATTTGTTAGTATTATTCATATATATTCATTTATATTGTTTTATTGATTATACTGCAATGATGTATTGGTACAGATATTTACTGATTAGTTATTGTATCAGTTTTCAGATGTTGATTTTTCTGTATATATGCTATGAATATGTCACTGTTCATATTGATATTAATTTTATATATGTAGTTTTTGTACCATTGTACACAATTATTGTGCTTCAATAAAGAAACATTTAAAAAAAAATAAAACAAAAAAGTATCACAAGATATAGAACCTAAAAATAAAGCATAAAATAAAAAGGTAAAAATCTCACCTGTTTGTTTGCAATGTCTTTCATGGTGCCTGGCCGCTTCCTCTAGCAGTGAAGAACCTTATTGCAGCTCACATTTCACTAGTGAGTAAAAGGTCTTTTGATCATGAATCAGTAAAAAAAAGCTTCTGCTCCTTTAAACCATGTGGGTACACCCTACAGTCTAATTACTGTATATCTCAAGGGCCTTAACAGCAAAATTTCCTTGGGAGCCTTTTTATCATATAACTCCTCCATTATTGCCCTTAGTCATCACATTAACTTTTGACTTGATAATTTCAGTACTCTATTATCCTATTTGTACTGTATGTTGTAACTTGTGCATTCATACATCTGTATTTGTGAATTATTACTTATGCCATGGATTTTGCTCCTTCACTTTACAGTATTTCCATTATATGACAACATGTTCATCAAGCCCTTACCAGGCCCATGCATCTCTATAGCAATGATGTCTGTAACCAGAGTTTTTCCTGTCTGTATTTGGAGGTGGGTGTTTATTTTTTTTAATTGATTTTCCACCTCATATTTGTTCTGTAAATTTTCTTAAAGTGCTGCTTTTTACAGTTTATATATATATATATATATATATACACACACACACACACACACACACACACACACACACACACACACATTAGCAGAAACAAAACAAAGTTTCAGTATTCTGGTTTTATTTAAAACACAAGACAATAAATTGCTTATGCACATTTAAAGGAAAAATATTTTTTGATATTGATATAATCCCCCATTATGTAATCCTTTATGTTATAGTTACATTTGTTTTACATACAAGAAAATTTGTTAAAACCATGGAACTTCTATTCTTGAATGCTACGCTGTAAGAAAAAAAAAAATTATACACTTTTTTTTTTGTAACACTTGTTATAGTAAATAGGACATAAATAAACTTTAGTTTCTAAATAAAAATATAATTTAAATAATTTGTATAGTGCAAAAATCAGTTGCATTCTTCAAAAAAGTGTTGTAAAAAAACTACTCTATCCAAGTTAACCTAAGGTCGATGGGAGCTTGCATGTAGATTACAACTTCTATTAGTATGTTATGGTATACAGATGTGTCCATACATCTATCCTTCGTACGCTACAAGTTGTGCCACACAACGCGGAAGCTCAGTGTGCCTTTCGTGCAACTTTTTACCTTCATGTGTCTTATTCACAGTGATGCGAATAGCTAGCACAATTAGCTTCTGCTGATTAAAATTATATGCAGCATGCCTATGTTCTCTGTGCATCTGCATGCAAAATGCTACGTTACAATGTTACAGCCGCTAACACTAACGTGGTATTTCACATGCAGATACACCCGCAGATGCACAGAGAATATAGGAATGCTGCATATCATTTTACTCAGCAGAAGCTGCTTTGATCTAACTGTGAATAAGACGCATTTGAAGGTAAAGTCACACGAAAGACGCTCAGCACTACCGAGTCATGCCACGGTATGGCGCGATAAGAAGGGCTGATTAACATGCAAGGAGGCTAATATGTATGAGGACACATCTGTAGATCAGTGCTCAGTAGTTGGCAGCTTATATTATAGTCCAGACTGCAGATGTAGGAGCCTGTAAGTTCGGCTATTAAGAAAAGAAAAAAAATCGGTACCAAAGTACGTGTGGTCTTCAGAATTCCATTTCAGCCAGAGTAGAACAAAACATGGAGAGCTCATATTACAGCTATAAAAAAACCATGCACATGGAATAATTTGTTGTCTAGGATGAACATTTATAATTACAATTCACTAACATCCATTAACTGCACTACAGTTTCCCCAACAACTAGGTCTTTGGTGTAGAACTACAGGTTCTCAGCAAGTGTTGACCACTATTTACATTTAGTGTAACATAAAAAGGAATTTCCTTTACAATATTTAGTAATTGAAAACACTGGCAAGTTATTTTTATACTTCACACTGTACAATTCTCTTTAAAATAGTAGACACCATCCAAGCGTCCTACCATTATCATTTGTATCTTCTTCTGAGGCCAACAGAACATGTTTGGCAAAATGCATTGCATGAGATGAGCACTGTAGAAAAAAAATGAGGTCTTCTATACATAAGTGTTTCGATGTGTATTGTCAATCCGTAAGCGTTTGATTGCTGTAGAACCATTTTCCGCAATATTCTCTTTGTCCCCCATACTATGCTTGCATGGCCCATGGCATATGCTTTTCAGTTTTAGGTTATTCGATTTCATCAAATGTTTTTCCAGATGAGAACTTTGACCACAAAACAAATGTGGTTTAGACTGATGAAGCCATGGATGTGCCAGACACTCTTCAGCTGTAGCTCTGTGTCTGGAAATATCAAGTCACATTGTGAACATTATATTTGTGCTTTGACACTAAAGGACAGAAATTATAGTACACACATATTTATATATATATATATATATATATATATATCTATTCGTAAACTACTAACAACATGCCAGGGCAGCAGAGAAAAGCAGGTGAAAACGAGGTGTTATCATAGACTTACCATGAAGAAAGGTAATATAGTATACCTGACTGATAGGCAATCAGTACTGACAAACATGGTTATATAAAATGTGATGTAACGTAGCAATAGTACTCTAGTGTGAAGGTGGTACATGGGCTAAAATTGGCAAGCCATTACTTCTATTATTAGGGTTCGTGCTGACATAGCAGGATCCTATTGGCCTGTAGTTATCAATTTTAGATAAAAGATCTTAAGCCGCATATCCATTTGCCGATTAAACAGAGATTGAACGATTACGACATCATAATCGTTCAATCACTCATTAATCGTGCATAAATTGGGCAGTATGTGGTCGGAAACGACCAGCGATGCGCGCTCCCGCTGGTAGTTTCCGGCATCAATCATCACCTGAACATGACAGTAAATCTGCCGATAACGACAGATTGGCCATGTTTGGGGATGAGGGAGGGTGCCTGCACTGAACGACATATCGTTCAGTGTGGGTGTGGGCACCTACAGGATGAAGAATGATTACGTAATCGTTCAAACGTTCCTCAGTCGGCAAGTGGATACGCAGCATAAAAAGGATAAATAGCTATTCACAAATGACAATACTCACATCGGGTTCTTCACAAGTACAGACTTCAGAAAGTCCACAGCATGGTGTGAAACCAAAGCAAAAGTTTCTCCTGAGTAATCAACGTTAAGCTGTGAAATATTCAGGTATGTCTCTTGGTTATCTACACCAGCAAATGGTGACACACCAGTAAGCAGCATGTAGCAGATTACACCTATACTCCTGTAGCAATAAAAACTAAAGTTATTCTTCAGTTAAGTCTATAAATTTGTAAACATTAATACAGATTTGTATTTTAATGTAACAATTAATGCTTTTCATAGACTGGGAATTAATAAAATGTATATATTAAAGATAAAATCAATAATGAAAAACCAAGGAGCGAGAACAAAACTGTTTCTTTAACCAAAAAGTCCCCAAAAACAAACTAGTGGACTCAGTGGTGTTGAGAGGGGTACTATTTACCCAGGCTTGCTGGAGAGGCCCGGCACCCTCCCTCTTACTTCACACCAGCCCAGTACGCACTGCTGTCTGCTGCAGCCTCCTATGCCTGTGGAGGTGGGGGTACAATCACACTGATCGTCCCTCGGCAGCGCTGCAAAAAATATTTTTTTAAATCCTAAAGGGGCGTGCCCTCGCCAGTGCAATTAGGCCATGACCCTTCACCCGTGCGGCTATATGCTCCCCTGGGTAGTATGAATGGCTTCAGACAAAAATGGATCTAAGTGTGTGTTTATGTGCCCATGTGAATACACATAGCAAGAGAAATTTGTGAATGGTTAGGTGTTCTCTGTAAAGCTGATAGGACTGAACCTTTCCCACTATTAAACGCACATGAAGCAGTCGGGGGTATTTCAAATGTAGACATTTGGGATACAAGGACATACACTGACATGTATGACTCCATACCATTAGGTTTGTCTCTCTCTCGCTCTGATAATTAGAAAAAACAAGGATGTTCCAAGCAGTGTAAACAGGCAAGAGAGAAGAGTTACAATTGAAGTGGATGGTTCCTTAAGTGTTAATGGCATGAACATTAAAATTACATTTTTCATTCCTGCCACCATACAAAATTCCCATAAAATCAGGCACAATGATTTTACAGGCTAGTTTCCATGTGATGCAATTGGTTATATAATACAGTAAATGTGGGGGGAGAATAGGACCCATTGCAAAACAGCATTTCACTTATCATAACCTGTCCATAAGTGACTTAAAATACTAATTAAATTAGTAACAATAAAGATCTTACCATATATCTGTTGACTTTGTTATGGGTTCATAATTTAATATTTCTGGGGCTAAAAACAAAATAAAAGAAAAATATGAGATATGGTAAGAATTTACCCTTGTTATCTCTATTTCTACGAAGTCCATAGGGTTCCACAGGATACCTTGGGGGTATAGGTGTGACGTCAGTCGCTGGGCACCATAGAGTTAAGCTTTTCAGCCTCCCAGGATGCACTAGGGTCCCCCTCCTATACCCCGCCCCCGAGCCAAGGCACCTCAGTTAGTTATCAAGCCATAGGCCGGAGGAGGAGAAGGAAGAGAGAGAAAAAAGATCTGGACACATACAAGAATCACATTCTCACCAGAGGGAGACGGAAAACCGGTGACCAGAGCAAAGCCCATCTGCAGCACAGGTGCGACAGGGCGGGAGTCCTGTGGAACCCTATGGACTTCGTAGAAATAGAGATAACAAGGGTAAGTTCTTACCATATCTCATATTTTCTACTTCAGGGTCCATAGGGTATCCACAGGATACCTTGGGGATGTCCCAAAGCAGTATCCTTTAAGGGTGGGGACGCTCCTGTGCAGAAAGGAGAATCCGACGCCCGAAGGAAGCATCCTGAGAGGCGAAGATGTCAAACCTGTAATACCTCACGAAGGTATGGACAGAAGACCACGTAGCAGCCTTGCAGATCTGGACTGCAGAGGCACCACGTCGAGCTGCCCACGAAAGACCCACAGACCTAGTGGAATGAGCCTTCAGAGAAGGAGGAACCGGTAGGCCTTCATGAAGATAAGCTTCAGAAATAGCCATACGGATCCAGGCTGCCAAAGTTTGCTTTGAAGCAGGCCAACCCTTTTTACGGAAGCCATAGAGGACAAACAAAGCGTCCGACTTCCTAAACGAAGAAGTGCGGTCAACATAAGTCCTTAAGGCCCGCACAACATCCAAAGAGGCCTCACCCACGGAAAGACCCGGTGAGTTAAAGGCCGGAACAACGATTTCCTCGTTAACATGAAACTGGGAAACAACTTTGGGAAGAAACTCGGGCCGAGTGCGGAGTACTGCCCTGTTCCCATGAAAAACCAAGAAAGGGGGTTTACAAGAAAGAGCCCCTAAATCAGAAACACGTCTGGCCGAAGCAATAGCCAGAAGGAAAACAGTCTTAGCTGTTAGCCATTTAAAATCCACTGAGCCCAGTGGTTCAAACGGCGGGCCTTGGAGAGCCCTCAGGACCACAGCCAAATCCCAAGGCGCCACAGGTGGAACAAAGGGCGGCTGAATGCGGAGAACACCTTGCATAAAGGTGCGCACATCCGGGATTGTAGCAATCCTACGGTGAAACCAGACAGATAGGGCCGAAACCTGTACCTTCAAAGAAGCAAGGCGAAGCCCATGATCTAGTCCCGCTTGCAGGAAGGCGAGAATCCGAAACAGACGAAACTCCCGCGGTGCATAACCTCTCGGTCGACACCACTGGAAGAACGTATGCCACACGCGATGGTATATCCTCGCGGAAGACTGTTTCCGAGCTCGCAACATGGTACGCACCACAGAGCTGGAAAACCCCCGGGACCTCAGCATGACTGTCTCAACAGCCACGCCATCAAAGACAGCCGAGTCAGGTCCAGGTGAAGACAAGGACCCTGAGACAGAAGGTCCGGTCGTAGCGGCAACCGCAGAGGACTGTCCACGGACAGACCCTGAAGGTCTGAGAACCAGTACCGTCTGGGCCACACGGGAGCTATCAACAGGAGCGTCCCTCCATCTTGTTTGAATTTCCGGATTACCCGTGGAAGAAGGGAGACCGGAGGGAACAGGTATGCGAACCGGAACGTCCACCGGACGGACAGAGCATCCACCAGAGACGCCCCTTCGTCTCTTGTGCGAGACCCGTACACCGGCAACTTGTTGTTGTGCCGGGACGCCATGAGGTCGATCTCTGGAAGACCCCACCTGTCCACCAGCAGTTGAAAAACGTCCGGGTGCAGAAACCATTCCCCCGGATGAACGTCCTGGCGACTTAGAAAGTCCGCCTCCCAATTTAGCACTCCCGGGATGAATACTGCTGATATGGCCGGAAGATTGCGCTCTGCCCAAACCAGGATCCGAGAGACCTCTACGAGAGCCGCCCGACTGCGAGTTCCTCCTTGCCTGTATATGTAGGCCACGGTGGTAGCGTTGTCCGACTGGACCTGCACCGGGTGACCCTGGAGAAACCGATGTGCCTGCTGGAGAGCATTGAAGACCGCACGGAGTTCCAAGATATTTATTGGAAGCTCCGCTTCTGTCGGCGTCCACCTGCCCTGGAACAAGTGTGGACCCGAAACTGCTCCCCAGCCCCGAAGACTGGCGTCCGTTGTCAACAGGACCCAATTTGGAACCCAGAACGGACGTCCCTTGTTGAGGTGAGTCGTCTGTAACCACCAAGCAAGGGACAGGCGAACCTCCGGGGTGATCACAATCGTCTGGGACTTCAGAGACTGAGGCAGCCCGTTCCACTTGGACAGGATCAGGTGCTGCAGAGGTCTGGAGTGAAACTGGGCGAATTCCACCATGTCGAACACCGACACCATGGAGCCCAGTAACCTCATCGCCGAGTGTAGGGACACCCGGCGGCTGTGCAGACAACTGCGCACACTTGACTGTAAAGCAGAGATCTTGTCCTCCGTCACGAAGATCCTTTGCTGTCCCGAGTCCAATAAGGCTCCAAGATGCAGGATCCTCCGAGACGGGATTAGAGTGGACTTTTGCCAGTTGATTAGCCAGCCGTGCCGTTGCAGCAGTGCAATGGTCAGGTCCAAGTGGAGTAACAGGAGCTCTGGAGATCCTGCCACCAATAACAGGTCGTCCAAGTACGGCAACATGCGGACTCCCTGCAGCCGCAGAGAAGACGCCATGACCGCCATCACCTTGGTGAAAACACGTGGTGCTGTCGCCAGGCCAAAATGTAACGCCCAAAACTGGAAGTGGTCGCTGCGGATTGCAAACCTGAGGAACTGTTGATGGCGCAAAAGAATAGGGACATACAGGTAAGCGTCCTCTATGTCCAATGACACCATGTAGTCCCCAGGTTCCAGCGCCAGAATGATGGACCGTAGGGTCTCCATCCGAAACTTCGGAACCCGCAAAGACTTGTTGAGTGCTTTGAGGTTGAGAATCGGACGATACGACCCATTGGGTTTCTGTACCAAAAAAAGATTTGAATAGAAACCCTGGCCCCTCTGGGAGAATGGAACAGGCACTATAACTCCAGCCTGGAGCATAGTGTGCAATACCTTCCGCAGCTCCGTAGCCTTGTTCCGGTCTGATGGTAGACCCGTGGTGAAGAATCGAGCCGGGGGTCTGTTCCGGAAGGAGAGGGCGTACCCGTGAGAGACCACCTCGAGAACCCAAGTGTCTGTCGTAGTGGCCGACCAACACTGGGCGAACTGCAGCAGGCGGCCTCCCACCCTGGGATCCCCCAAAGGGAGGCCTGGACCGTGAGGCCGCAGGCTTGTCATCTGACTTGGGGGCCGGACGTCTGGTACTCCCTGCCTGCTTCCGGGGCTTGGCCGATTTCTTAGGGCCAGCCTGTCGAGGAAACGACTGTGGTTTGGGCCTGCCCTGGGCCCTAGATGACCGAAAGGACGATGGTCCAGAAGGAGCAGCGGCCGACGGGAGACAAGCCGATTTGGCTGCCGCCAGCGTGGCCACAATCTTATCCAGATCCGGACCGAAGAGAACTTCTCCGGTAAACGGCAACGCCTCCAGACCCTTTTTGGAATCTGCGTCCGCCTTCCAGGATCGCAGCCACAAGGTGCGACGAGCAGCCACCGCAGCTGAAGAAATTCTAGACACCAGAGTAATAATGTCTAGGGCCGCCTCGTTGATATAAGTGGCCGAATCACGGAGATTACCAATCAACTCCGCCTGTTCGGCCGGACAGTCGGAATCAAAAGAAGCCTCTAATGAATCCGCCCAGCGCTCCATCGCTCTGGCAACCCAGCAAATGGCCATAGCCGGCCGTGCTGCCCCCCCCACAAGGGAATAAGCGGACTTCAGGCAGATTTCCACCTTGCAGTCCGTAGCATCCTTAAGGGAGGACATGGATGGCATCGGCAATGTGGCACTACGAACAAGACGGGTCACGTGAGAATCCACCTGTGCAGGGGATTCCCACTTAGCAAAATAATTATCCGCGAACGGATAAGCCACCGCCAGACGTCTCTGCGGCTGGTATCGTTTGCCAGGCTGTTTCCACGCCTCCTCTAAATGGTCCACTAACTGACCCGAAAGAGGAAAGACTGTGGCATCGCCCTTCACATCTTTAAAAAAGGCGTACTTAGATTTAGCCGCTGGGGAAACTTCGTCCTCAATCACCAAGGCTGTGCGGACCGCCCGAATAAGTCCAGGAATATACACTTTGGACTTAGCATCAGCGTCCTTAGTATGGAGAGGTTCCTGATCGTAAGGATCCAGAATCTCCCCATCATCAGACGTCCCCTCGTCATCCTCATAAGGAGCAGACAGAGACGCCACCGCCCGTTTATGCGGCCGCATCACTGAATCCCCTTGCAACACATCCGACAAGTGCTGTACAGAACTCGTCAGGGAGTTAACCCACGCTGGCTCCTGAGAAACCGGGAGCGGGGAATTAGGGACACTGCGGGGTACCACCAATTGTCGTGGGAAACCCTGCATGGGTGACGACACCACTGACTGCTGGGACAAACCCATCGGTGTAAACGCGGGCTGCGGAGCTAACTGGCCCACTAAGGCTGTAAGCGCTTGAGCGAAACAAGCCCAGGGCGGCTCCTGTACCGGTGCTGTAACCATAAGAGGCCGCGCCATGGACAAACACTGCCGGCGCTACCCTCCCCCTCCGCTAACGGTACTTTACACGTAGTACACTGTAGCCGGAGAGGAAAATCACTTTCAGACATGATGGCACCAAGTATGTGACCCCTCTCACCAATTATATAGTAAATAGGCGAGAGACCACCCTGCAGCACCGCACCGCAAGGGCTTAGCAGAAAGAACAGGGACAGAATAAAGCTGACAGTTTAGAAGAAAAGTTACAGGCAGCAGCGCTAGCACAGTCACATACAATGCAAAGAAAATCAATTCCTGCACTAACAGCGCTGATCACTCAACTACGCAGACACAGGGCCTGGTAGGACACAGCGCTGCATACACAGACCTGACCACAGCGGAGGAGAGGTATGCGGGGGGACCCAGACCACGATGCTTCCGTCCAGCGCTTCCAGCAGCGTTCACCATGCGTCCAGAAGAAGATGGCCGCCGAGGAGCAGAGAGGAGGCTGGCCTGGGGGAGGAGCGCTGCCACAGGACCAGTCGGCAGCGTGCAGAGAGGGCTGTGTGCAGCGGGGGAGGCGCCGGCTGTGAGACAGGGAAGGCGCGCTCCCCTGGCATGCATTTAACCCCTGGGACGCCGCAGCGCTACCGCTCTGCTGCGGTCCGCTGTCCCAGGAGGTAGTGGAAGCGCAGGTTGGTCGCCTGGATCCACGGGGGACTTAGGACCATGTGACCAGCAAGGACCCACCGCGGGACCCCGCTGCTTACCTTTGTCCCCCTTGAATCCGGCCATGGTCCGGAACATCTGGGGTCACCGCTAGCTGTGACCGCAGATGCTCACCAGCATCCCCGGATCGGTACCGGCGTTCTGGTACCGGCGGGGGTGTAGGGAAGACAGCATGGACGTCAGGACTGACTGTCCATGCTGTACATCCAGATGTGCAGCCACAGCTGCATAGGAGAAAGCTTCAGGGGCTCTTCTAGCCCCCACTCCGACAGGTGCACCCGACTCCGGCCGGGCACCAAACTAAACTGAGGTGCCTTGGCTCGGGGGCGGGGTATAGGAGGGGGACCCTAGTGCATCCTGGGAGGCTGAAAAGCTTAACTCTATGGTGCCCAGCGACTGACGTCACACCTATACCCCTAAGGTATCCTGTGGATACCCTATGGACCCTGAAGTAGAAAAACACATTTATAGGTAAATTACATGTCAGTTTTCATGAGAAACCATTTTACAAAATATTAATTATTCATCATGCCATATTATAATGCATGTAATCCAGTGTATCATTTCCATCTCTCCAGAGGCGCCATAGAAAAAGCTGCAGCGGAGATGAGAATGACATGGTCAGTCCACTGAAAGGATCTGCACAATGCTGTGTGAGCAGCTGTACAGTCACGGAATATCCATCATGTTTCTTGTGCTGATCCACTGGGTATCATGGACAAACCTACCACTACTAAGTGCCTTTTAGGGTAACAATCTGGTCTGTGGTATACAATAAATATAAATTATTGTAGTTCAATTTCCTCTACTATTTGACCTATGTTTAGCTGCTCACTGCATTCCTACATCACCTTGGTGGATGTGCCCCTATAAAATAATGTAGAAATGTACAAACTGACACTGTTGGCTGCAGTTTCTGTTACTAGATGTTATAAAAACTACCATAAATGACTTAAAACATGGAACAATATAATTTCTGGCCATATACAGCACCATACTCCTAACAAGATGTGTCTGCCTCCCCATCAGCAGCATATGCTGGGGGTGTATTCACAGCTGTTCTACAGTATGTGAAAAAGATACACCTTCTAATATGCATATTTCAACATTTCTGATAGTCTGTATGAGCCTTTACCATACTCAGCCTACTTTAGAATGCCCCTCCCTCACAAATTCCACCTATCCAACAGCATGACAGGATTAAGTGCCAGAATCGGGCATGCCTGCATAGGTGCATATGTGTGCACCCACTTTCTGGGAATGCCTAGAGTGATCTCACACAAGGGGACCATTTATCAACGAGCTTTAAACCTCGTTGTGTATGATAAATATTGCTCAAGCCAATCAGTTCCCAACTGTCATTTTTCAAACATCTAACAGTTGGCAGTGGATTGGCTGGAGCATCATTATTATGCGCCACACATTTTAAAACTTGTTGCTTATGCTAAAACTCATTGATAAATGGGCCCCTAGATACACTACCCAAACATGCATGGCGAATTAGCCACTCTGCAACAGACTTTGGGGCCAAAATATAATAGTCTGCCAAGATTTTGGTGTTTTAGACAAGAGATTTAAAGCGGAATTTAAAAAAAAAAAAAAATGTATTTAGGGGTCTATCCATGTAGCAATGATATATCGGTGATAACAGGGCTTTGCACTGCTTCCTCCTATGCAGAGAAGATCTTACAGTGGAGAAATCTTAGATTTCTCCAGTGGTGCCTCTGATTTGTATACACATTGCTTCCCCATACACAAGTATGGGGAGAGCGATTCAGAGAAGCACTGCTTTCAGTTTCGCAAAAAATTTCTTCATCTCAGGATGGCGTAATGAGCCTCCTGACAGGAGATGAGCAGAGAAGACTGATGTCCTGCCTTCTCCCTGTTCCTCCCGCCCCCTGCTTCTACACCGGCCAGGGGGTCAGTGAGGGACTGACCTCCCCACAATGCTGCCACCTCCTGATTCCATCTTGCCCACAGAGCAGGATGCTGCACGGAGGTTGGGAAAGGAGTCCATTCCCTCGGGGCCATTCCAACACATTGCAAGGCCAACAGCAGTAGAAGGTCCACAGCAACGCGTTTCTCCGTGTGGGTGGTCCCCATTCTGCTACTTCTAGATTGCTGGAGTACAGGACTGTGTGTATCTAGTGTATCAGCAACTGTTCCAATCTTCTCTGTTCCCTCCACAGCAGATTTGCTGACCCTGATGATCTGCTGCTCACTTCTGGCGCAGTATCATGGAGGGCCTGCTTTTCGGCCTGCTTCGCTGGACAGGTGAATGCCACCTAAGAACTACTATACATCGCATCAATATGTTGCGATATATGGTGGTAATTACCACTAATCCCTTCATGTTTTATATGAATAGACTCCTAACAATGGCATGCATTCAGCAGAGCAGACATATTGAGATGTCTAACCTCTGACATGCGCTATTGCGCATGTATGGCATCGCCGAGCATCCTTCTTCTTTGTATTCTTGTAGAGTAGACGTGACTCGGCTCTCCAACATTCTAGCCATACAAGGCCTATACAAACACTGCAAGTACACTATATCACCACCGCTACAGTTTGGGCATATTGCTAAAATCCACCGATGCATTTACCACTCAGACGCCCAGTGGACTACAACGCCCAGCTATACCCTAAAGCTCCAGGCTGCTTCTATAAGCTAGCTTTACCTGCTATATCCATGTGTCTTATGCTACTTGTTGATCAATAAATATAACTGGTTAAGCTGTAGCAAGTGTAGACTAACTGTCATCAGCATTAAACGTCTGCGCAATATACTCATCATTATATATATATATTTTTTTTGACCAAGTGTATTCCCTTCTGGTGGGTAAATTGTCTGGGGTACTACTATATCCAGCACCACTGCTGCACACTGCACTGTTACACAGTTTTGCTAAAAGGTTATGGGTCCAGCAGTCTCAAGTTAATAGGCTCTGTATCCCCCATACACCTACTGATACTCTGCTAATACCCTAGATGAGAGGCATACACAATTAGAAGAGAGCAGAGCACATACCACTAATTAAAGTAGCAGGGTGCAGACAGCAAGTACCAGCTCTGTGGAGAGCACACAGGAGAAATGATTCTAACAAGTTCAAATATTTTCCAGTTAATAGGTAACTAGCAATATGGACCCAGCATATGCCAGGTCATCCCAGCCTCATCTTGTCCCACTATACATAACCTGTGCTTCTCGCTTTGTCTTTCCCGCCTGTCGTTGCAGGGAGAATTTTTTTGTGGGGGGTGATGGTGGTGTGGGGTTGTAAGAGATGGGATTCCGTCGGTCAGTATTCTAACCTTCCCCCTCTCCCTCCCCGTTGCCTAAACCTAACCTCCCCTTTCCTGTACCCTAAAACTAACCCTCCCCCTAACCCTAGTACTTACCTTCGGGATGCCAGCATTCTAAGCGCCGGCAATCTGTCAGGATTTTGAATGGATCCTGATGGGACAGGTCACCTATATAAATCCTAGTATAAATCTGACAAGAAAGTTTTAGCAGAGAATTAACTCAGAACTACTGAGGTTTTCTTACCCCTATGCTAAACCCATTTTCCAACATATCCACTCATCACATTCCAACATAAAGAAGTGATTTTTTTTTTATGCAGTGACCACACGAATAATACCTTTTTTTTTTTTTAAGACAACTTTGGGCCTAATCTAGAGTTGCATGCGATTCCAAATGCGGAGATTTTTAGCAAACCGTGAATGTGTCACAACCTGTATACGCAACTTAGAACATTTACAGGATTTCACATGTAGAAGCGTCCCATGTACACATGGTAAGCGGGTATTTAGAGTTGCTATTCAGAGGTAAGTGTATACAAAGATCCATCTAATTTCAGATGGATCTCCTATACCAAGGATGGAGCTGGTGCAAATGCAGATAATAGTGATGACTGATGCTTTCACAAGCTGTAGGCTGAGGGTGGTGCATGTACACATGGATTTTTGATCACTGAAACGGGCAGATTTGTGACCGCTTTACATACAACTCAGAATAAGGCCCTTTGTTATTTTCAGAAAATACCATTAGTCTTTTTGCTTATTTTAACATGGCAAATTAAATTGAATGAAATGCCCAAAAATTGTGCACCAAAAGCATTTTTTTTATAGAAACACCACAAAGAAATCCTGAAATGAGAATGTAAGTTTTCCGTAGTGCAGGGTAAAATTGTCTGCTGATCACCAGGCAATATGTACTAAGAGACTGCATCATTTTAAAGAGGGAAACACCCTTGAATTCCTGGAAACCAGGCTAGGATAGATCTACAGCCATCTCTGTACTACATTATATTTCTGCAGTGTTGCGGTTACACTGATCACCAGGCAATAACTTTATTTTTTTTCCTACGTTTTTTTCTTCTTTTAACTGAAGTAACATCGCACACATGTGATGAGAAAGCAATTTTTTATTTCTTTTCCCAACACCAATTACTGTGGAGGACGCGCAAGAGTTACTTGATGGCAACTTGGTGTCCTCTGCAGTCTTAATTTATATGCTGAGGAAAAGTTCCACTCATCCTCCGCAACAAAGGGGTTGATGTGGCCATCACAAAAATAAAGTATACAAGAGCTAGACCCCTCTCAACCTATCCTCAGTTGCAAGTTACAAAACCCCAAAGGACAGGGTGTCATAAGAATACAGTAATGCAAACTTACTGTACAATAAAAACTACTCTCAGAATAAACATTAGGATGGGAATACAGTGTCCCCAAATGGACTCGGAGAAAATAATTTGATGAAGAATACCAAAAATCCTGCTGTTTTCTCCATCACGCAATTTGGGGAACACTGCGACTATGGGGGCACTCAGACGTTTCTAAACATTACTAGGGAGCTTCATGCTCGGACCTCTACACTACCAGTCAAAAGATTTAGAACACCCCCCTATTCCCAGTTTTTATTGAAATGCAAGCAGTTCAAGTCCATTGGATAACCTAAAATGACACAAAGGTAAGAGTTCACTGCTAGAGGTTAAAGAAAACAAGAGATATGGTAAGAACTTACCTTGGTTATCTCTGTTTCTACGAAGTCCATAGGGTCCACAGGGTTGACTTTAGGGGGTATATAGGTTGGGAACCAAATCCGGGCACCACGCAGTTAAAGCTTTTAGCTCCCAGGATGCACTGGGTCCACTCTCCCTATAGCCCCACCCCCAAGTCAGGAGCACCTCAGTTTGTAAGTAGCCAAAGGCCGGAGGAGGAAAGAAAGAGAGAAGACTGGAACACTCAAGAACCATACTCACAGAGGAGACGGGAAACCGGTGACCAGTAACACAGCCCATATGAAGCCAGGTGCGTCAGGGCGGGCGCTCTGTGGACCCTATGGACTTTGTAGAAACAGAGATAACCAAGATAAGTTCTTACCATATCTCTTGTTTTCTACTTCAGGGTCCATAGGGTTGACCTTGGGGATGTCCCAAAGCAGTCCTTATAAGGGTGGGGATGCTCCTGTGCTGAGAGGAGAATCCGTCGCCCAAAGGAAGCATCCTGAGAGGCAAAGGAAACCAATGCATAGAACCTTAAAAAGGTGTGGACAGAAGACCACGAGGCCACCTAGTAAGGCAAAACAGCCGAGGCACCACAGCAAGCCGCCCACGAGGGGCCCACAGCCCGAGTATAATAAGTATCAACCAAAACAGAAAGGCCTAGCCTATGTGTAGGCCCCGGAGATAGTCATACAAAGTCATCTAGCCAATGACAATTTATTGGCCGGCCATCCTTTCCTGTGAAATCCAAAGACCACAAATAAGTAGTCTGATTTCCTGAAGGAACTTGAACAGATCACATAAATCCGGAGAGGCCGGACCCCAGTCAATGAGGCCACACCAGCTGAGAGGACTGGTGACCGAAATGTCAGTACCATAAGTTCCGGAATAATATGGAACTTAAAAACCACTTTAGGAAGACACACAGGGCAAGTGCAACTCACAACCCTGACATGGTGGACTAACCAGAAGAGGGAGCCACCTGAGAACACTCCCAATTCAGACACACTCCTGGCGGATGCAAACGCCATAAGAGAGAGAGAAGGTGAGAGAGCCTAATCAATACATCAAGTAATGGCTATCACAGCCAGTGGTTCAACTGAATGTCCCAGGAGGGCACGAAGAACCACTACTAAACCCCAAGGAGCCCCTAGGGGGGATAAAGGGAGGCATAATCCAGAAAACACTCTGAAGGATGAACCGGATACCAGAGAGTGGAGCAATTCCACATCCGAACCATACTGACAGTGTAGAGATCCACACTGTCAGGAAGGCCAGGCGGAGGGTGAGACCTAAGCCAGCTGGAAAGAATGCCAGAATTTCTGGCATCCGTAGTAAGGATTACCCTAGATGAGATGGCTATAACCACCCAGATAGAGATAGACACATCTCTGGAGAGAACATCTCTAAACAGTGATCCGATGGAGAAAAACGTTCCATCTGGAGAGGATCAGGCCTGGAATGGAACTGAACATATACCACCCTTCTGAAGGTAGACACCCTGGATTCCAGAACCCACATGACAGAGTGTAGAGACACTTGTCAACTATGGAGACATCTGTGCGCTCGTAGTTAAAGAGTGGAGATCTTGTCTGATGTTAGAAAGGATTCTCCGATTCTGAGAATCCAGCAGGGCTCCCAGATAAATCATATCCTGTGAGGAATTCAGGGAGGACTTTTTCCCAGTTGATTAACCCTTTGTGTTAGTGAAGGGAAGCAATGGATAACTGGAAATGCCTTCAAAGAATCCTGTAGGAACGTGACCTGAATAACCAGCGATACCATAAAGTCCCCAGGATCCATAGCTTGGATGATGGAGCATAGGGGTTTCCTCCTGAACCTAGGCACCTTTAGGAATTGGTTCAGGGATTTCAGATAGAGGATAGGCCAATGAGGACCCTTCGACCTCTGCACCAGAAAGAAAAGTAGAATAACCAGTCCCTTGCTGAGATAGCGGGGCTGGCATAATTACCCCTGCATATCGCAAGGACTGTACAGCTTTCTGGACTTGTAAGGCCTTGTTCGGGTCTGTGTAGCAAATTATGTGGGGAGGCTGTCTGAGCAATGAGAGGGCGCACCCCTGAGAGACTTCACCTCTTACCCAAGCGTCCGTGATGACCTGACACCAGCACTGGGCGAACTGAGAAAGTTGGAATCTCACTCTGGGATCCCCCAGAAGAAGACCTGTCCCTTCAGGCTGAAGGTTCGTCCTTCAGTTTGAGAAGCAGGGCGTCTGGATGACCAGGTCTGCTCGGTACCTGGTATGGCAGCCCTCGTGGAGACCGATAGCCTAGGAAAAGACTGGCCTTTAGGCTGTCCCTGAGGACAAAAAGACTGAACAGATGTAGTCCGAGGCCTCGTAGTGGAAGTAGCTGAAGGTGGAAAATTGCAGAGTTAAACTGCCAACGTTGCTACAATCTTGTCAAGGTCAGGACCAAACAAGATCTCCCCAAAATAGTCCATTTTAAGGCCTATCATGGAGACTACCTCTGCCACCCATGAGCACAGCCATAGGGTATGGTGTTGGATACAGTCGCAGCTGAAACCCTGAAGAGTAGGAGACCGGCATCCAATGTTGGTGCTCCAAGATATGAAACTGCATATATAAATGTGAGCGACAAAATTAGTTTGATCCCCAGAAGTTTTTGTTTGTTTTTTTTAAGGGAAAAAGCTCTACAAATGCAGCGGCCCAGCATTCAATAGCATTAGCCACCCCTGCGATAGCCATGGTTGGATGGGCAACAGCCTCTGAAGACGTGTATATTTATTTCAGGCAAAGTCACCACATACGGTTCCGTAGAATCTGTCCGGGCAAGGATGGGAGGCATAGTAACGCTATTAATCAGACAAATAACATGGGGATCCACCCCAGTAGGTGATTCCTATTACTTGCAATGACCCACAGGGAATGGGAAACATGAGGCCCAACGCTTTTGTGATACCTCTGATCTGGCAATTGCCAGACCTCCGCCATGTGATCCACCCGCTAGTCAGAGAGGGGGAAAACAGCCGAAGACACTTTAATTGTTTAAACTGAGGGTGTCTTAATTTTAGGTGCAGGTTCAACATCCTCTATAACCAGGATGGACATGACCACCAGCACTTGATTGAGGCAACCCCTCGTGTGAAGGAGTCCGGCACCTCATCGAGTGCACCCTCTGCTGACGGTCTGTGTTAGACAGCAGTGCAAACTGGGCAGTAACCACAGGGGTTTATTACGCCATTATGTGTACCGTAGAAACGACATCCACCCAGGGTGGCTGTTGTGGTAGTCCCTGCCAGGGAAATGACAGACTGTTACCTGAGGGAATTTTAAAAACCCCTGTAGGGTAGCGGTAGTCTGTCACAGGGGTAATTGCAAGAACTGTGAGATACCCTGAGAGGGAAGGGTAGCATGTTGAAGCAACCCAAAGTGGGTTGCAACGAAGGGGGCCGCCAGGCGATCCGCTAGGGAGGTCAGTGTCCCTAGAAACAAACTGCCCCAGGGGGATTCCCTCATACATAACCGTTTCAGGGTCAAATCCTCCGCATTCACACTTGCAGCACATGACAGGCAGGATAGCAAGAATGGGACAGTATCATGCTCTATTCCATAGTCAGACATATCTGACTAACACGCCATCGTGGAAAAACCAAGTAACGCTATACTGGTACTGACTAACGCTAAGATTAGCTGCAGGTACCCATTATCAGCGTATGCAACACAGCTCCATCTAAAATATGGCAACGTACAGCACGGAACAGTATGTGACAAAAACCTCACAAATATTGACAAGTATATATATATGTGAGGTCTCAGAACCACCCTAGGTACACCTGTATCTGGGCAGACTGCAAAGAAAAGGGATAGATATACACTGACAAGTGAGAGAAAAAGCAGACAGTCAGCACTAGCATAAGTCACATACAATGCAGAAATATATATATATATATATATACACACACACACACACACACACACAAACATGACATGTAATTCACTGCAAAAAGTCATTACATTCAACTGCCCAGATTCAGTGTCTGGGAAGGCTATAGCGCTGTGTACACTGACCTAATGGGGAGGTATGCAAGGGGACTGGACCAACTGTCATCCTGAGAGATTTCTGCTGCACCATAGAGAAAAAATGTCCGCTGGAGACCTCACAGGAAGCGTGGCCCGCGGAGGAAGCAGCTCAGCGACGCCAGACTATAGACACTGAAAGGCGCGCTGAGCTAAGGGGAGGAGCCGCTACAACAGGGAAGGCTTCCTCCCCTGGCTGGCCATTAACCCCCGGGACGCCGGCTCCCTGCGCCGATCGTTAAGTCCCTGGTGGTCTAGCGGACACGCGGGGTATGGGGGGGGGCCGCCGCCACTGCCAGCGCCTCCGGTCTGTCCCCAGAGACATCGGACTGCATTGTAAATGCGCGGATCACCGCAAGTGGTGACCCGCGACCTTACCTGCTCCCTGTCGATCAGGCCGCAGTCCTGGGCGCCCGCAGAGTCCGGCTAGTACAGACTCTGGGGTCCCGCTGAGATTCCCAGATCTGTACTGGCGTCTCAGCGCCGGTGGAGTGACGGAGTGGCAGCTTGGACATCCTATGGACAGTCTGACACTGCCACTCTGAAGAGTCCAAAAGTAAGAAAAAACTGTGAACTCATAAAATACAAATACAGCTAAGGGGCTGCTAATCCGCCCCTCCCCCTGTGATAACGGTGACCCGACTCCGGCTGGGCACCAACTTAAACTGAGCTGCCTCTGGCTTGGGGTTATAGGGAGAGTGGACCCAGTGCATCCTGGGAGCTAAAAGCTTTAACTGCATGGTACCCGGATTTGGTTCCCAACCTATATCCCCTAAGGTCAACCCTGTGGACCCAATATGGACCCTGAAGTAGAAAAATGTATGTTAGCATCAACTGAAAAATGATATCTCTCTCCTTTTTCAGGGAATAAGTAATTGATTAACTTACAGATGTTCTGCAGCAGTCTTGCCTTGGCCATGAGGCACCACCAGTGGACTACTGAAGAACAGAAATTTTTATGGACCAATGAAACAAAATCTGAAAACTGTTGGTTCATCACGTAGGGTTTTTGTATGTCTTTCAATAGGCAAAACAAGAGATATGGTAAGAACTTACCTTTGTTATCTCTGTTTCTACAAAGTCCATAGGGTCCACAGGGTTGACCTTGGGGTATAGCTGGATCTGAATCAACAGGCACCACGCAGTTAAAGCTTTTGCTGCTCCCAGGATGCACTTGGGTCCATCCTCCTCCATACCCCGCCCCCGAGCCACCGGTACCTCAGTTGGTAAGCAGCCAAGGCCAGAGGAGGAGACTAAACAGAGAGAAGGAAGACTGAAACACACAAGAAACCATACTCACAGAAATGGGAGACGGAAAACCGGTGACCAGCCACACAGCCCATATGAAGCCAGGTGCGTCAGGGCGGGTGCCCTGTGGACTTCGTAGAAACAGAGATAACAAAGGTAAGTTCTTACCATCTCTCTTGTTTTCTACTTCAGGGTCCACAGGGTTGACCTTGGGGATGTCTCAAAGCAGTTGGGCGGGGACGCTCCTGTGCAGAAAGGAGAACCCGGCGCCCAAAGGATGCATCCTGAAAGGCAAAAGGTGTCAAACGCATAGAACCTCAAAAATGTCTGAATGGAAGACCAGGTGGCCGCCTTACATAGCTGAACAGCAGAGGCTGTCTAGCAGCCCAAGAAGAACCCAAAGACCGAGTGGAATAAGCCTTAACGGAGGCTGGAACAGGTAAACCCTCCTGTGCATAAGCCTCACAAATAACAGAACAAAGCCAACGGGCTAAAGTTTGTTTGTTGGCAGGCCAACCCCTCCTGTGAAAACCAAAGAGGACAAACAAGGAATCAGACTTCCTAACGGAATCAGTCCGGTCCACATAAATTCTGAGAGCATGGACTACATCCAAGGAAGCCTCACCAGCGGAAAGGTCAGGTGACTGAAAAGCTGGTACAACAAGTTCCTGATTAATGTGGAACTTAGAAACCACTTTAGGTAGAAACTCAGGACGAGTGCGAAGCACCGCTCTGTCCTGGTGAAAAATCAGAAAAGGGGGACGACAGGAAAGCGCCCCCAAATCTGACACCCTCCTGGCAGAAGCAATCGCTAGGAGAAAAAAAAACAGTCTTAAACGTTAAACACTTCAGTTCCACCGACTCAAGAGGTTCAAAAGGAGGACCCTGCAGGGCCCGAAGAACCACCGCCAAAGGGAGGCTGGATTCGAAGAACACCTTGGAAAAAAGTGTGAACATCTGGCAGTGTAGTGATCCTATGTTGGAACCATACAGACAGCGAGGACACATGAACCTTCAAGGAGGCAAGACATAAGCCTAAGTCCAAACCTGACTGAAGAAATTCCAAAATCCTAGAAACTCGGAACACCTGAGGATCATAGTTTCTGGACTCACACCACTGAAAGTAAGTGTGCCACACTCTGTGTAAATCCGTGCGGAAGAAGGCTTGCGTTCCCTGAGCATGGTACTAATAACCAAACCCGAGAAGCCCAGAGACCTTAAGACGGCTGTCTGAAGAAACACGCCGTCAAAGACAGCTGACCCAGATCCAGGTAAAGGCAGTGCCCTTGAGACAACAGGTCCCGACGCTGAGGAAGAAGATACAGAGCCTCGATGGAGAGGCTCCTCAGATCGGAGTACCAAGGACGTCTGGGCCAACGCTGGAGCCACCAGCAAGAGTGTGTGCCGCCGTCCTGCTTGTATTTCTGCAGGATCCGAGGCAGCAGGGATATCGGAGGAACTAGCTACGCCAGTTGAAAAGTCCATTTCACCAACAGTGCGTCCACCAGACTTGCGCCTGCGTCTCTTGTCCTTGACCCGTACACAGGCAACCTGTGATTGTGACGGGAGGCCATCAGGTCCAGCTCCGGCAGCCCCCATCTGTCCATGAGTAGTTGAAATACCTCTGGGTGAAGCGACCATTCCCCGGGATACACGTCGTGACGGCTGAGGAAGTCCGCCTCCCAATTGAAGACTGCCGAGATTGCTGGAATGTGGCACTCCGCCCAAGCAAGGATGCGAGACACCTCCGACATCGCAGCCCGACTGCGAGTTCCTCCCTGGTGGTTGATGTATGCCACCGTGGTGGCGTTTTCGGATTGAACTTGAACCGCCCTTCCTTGAAGAACGGTGCTGGTCGACTACAGGGCCCTGTACATGGCCCGCAGTTCCAGAATGTTGATGGGGAGAAGTGCTTCTTTCGCAGTCCAACGTCCCTGAAGTGACAACGAGCCTATCACTGCCCCCCAACCCCGGAGACTGGCATCTGTTGTAAGCAGGACCCAGTCCGGGATCCAAAAGAGGCGCCCCTCGACTAGATGAGCCGTCTGAAGCCACCAAGCTAAAGAATGCCGAACCTACGGGGACAACACCAGCATCTGAGACCGCATCCGGTGAGGTAATCCGTTCCATTCCGATAGAATCAGCCTCTGCAGGGGCCTGGAATGGAACTGGGCAAATTCCACCATGTCGAATGCCGACACCATGGACCCCAGAACTCTCATTGCCGAGTGGACCGACAGTCTCCAACTGCTCAGGCAACTGTGTATCCGCAGCTGCAGGGAGGAGACCTTCTCCGGAGTCAGGAAGATCCTTTGCTGACGAGAATCTAGCAAGGCTTCCAGATGAACCATGCGCTGTGATGGAATAAGGGAGGACTTTTTCCAATTTATCAACCACCCGTGCGCTTGCAGACAAGCGATCGTCAGGTGGAGATGTTGAAGCAGTACCTCCGGAGAGCTCGCCAGCAAAAGGAGGTAGTTAGATACGGTAGCAGCCGTACATTCTGGCTCCGAAGATGGGCGGCCATGATCGCCATCACTTTGGTGACTACCCTTGGTGCCGTGGAGAGGCCAAAGGGTAGCGCCCGAAGCTGGTAGTGATGGTGTAGTATAGCAAACCTCAGATACCGCTGGTGTGAAGGTGCTATAGGACATGGAGGTAGGCGTCCTGGATATCCAGGGAGACCATGTAATCCCATCGCCAGAATGATGGAACGTAACGTTTCCATCCTGAACTTGGGAACTCTGAGGAATTTGTTAAGAGACTTCAAATTGAGGATAGAGCGATGAGAACCATTTGGTTTCTGCACCAGAAACAGAGTAGAGTAGTACCCGTCCCCCATTGTGACTGAGGAATGGGAACAATGACCCCTGCTTTTAGCAAGGACTCTATAGCTTCCTGAATCTGCAAAGCTTTGGTTTTGTCCTGAGAAGGACTCGTGCAGAAAAACTGGTGGGGCGGTCTGTGCCGAAAAGGCGTACCCCTGGGAAACCACTTCTCGAACCCAGGCATCCATGGTGGTATTGTGCCAGCACTGGGCAAATTGAAGAAGTCGGCCTCCCACTCTGGGGTCCCCCAGAGGGAGGCCCATCCCATCAGGCAGAAGGTTTATCTTCCTGCTTGGAAGAAGGGCACCTAGCACTCCAGGCCTGCTTCTTGGGCTTGGAGGTGGCCTTGGTCGCCGACTGCCTCGGGAAGGACTGACCTTTGGCCTTACCCTGAACCCGAAAGGCAGAGCTCCTGACCTTAGGATGAGATGTAGTCGAAGGGAGGAAAGCGGACTTGACTTTAGCCAGAGTATCCACTATTTTGTCCAAGTCTGGACCAAATAACAACTCCCCATTAAAGGGTAAGGCCTCCAGGCCCTTCTTAGAATCTGCGTCTGCTCTCCAGGACCACAGCCACAAGGACAGACGAGCAGACACTGCTACCGCCAAAACTCTAGAGGTCAGCAGGCTTGCATCTAATGACTCTTCCCCAATATAGGACGACCGCATCTCTCATCTGTCCAATTAATGTTCTCTGGACATCCGGAGCATCGTCTGGAAAGGTATCCCTCTAATGCTTTGGCCCAGCTCTCAATGGCCTTAGCCACCCAGGAGATGGCCATAGACGGACGGGCCACTGCCCCTGAGAGAAAGTAGATAGACTTTAAACAAGTCTCCACCTTCCTGTCCGTGGGATCCTTGAGGGAGGAGATAGACGGTAAGGGCAATGTGGCGCTTTTGATTAAGTGGGTGACATGGGAATCCACCACCGGTGGGGTTTCCCATTTCCTGCAATGAGCCTCAGGAAATGGATAATTGGATGCCAGTCGTTTTTGTGGCTGGAATCTCTTACTGGGCAACTGCCAGGCCCCTCCCATATGATCCGTCAACTGGACAGACGGGAAAAACCGGCGAAGTCACATTAGCCTTATTAAAATTAGGATACATTAACCTAGGGGCCGATGCATCATCCTCTATGTGCAGGATGGCCCGCACCGCCCTAACCAATGCCGGCACATTAATGGAGGACTTAGTCTCTACATCTTGAGCCATGGCGTCCGAATCAGAGTCCTCATGTACCTCCATGTAATCTGAAGACACAAATGCGCAGCCTGGGCAGCCAGCACTGGACGCTTAGACGCCTTTGTAGGCATGTCACCCTGTAACATAGACTGAAAAGCCGAAGACGAGGCCGCCAAACTCTGGACAAAGTTGGAGTGTACATCCACCCATTTCCTCAGGCGGTGGAGGAGCCGCCTGAGGAAAACCCTGAAAAGCCACCACAGACTGCTGCGTCACTGGGGTAGACTGAACATACATAGGCAACCTCGTATACTGACCAACAGTCTGAGAGGCAGGGGGAGACTGCAATAACTGCGGAATACCCGGGGAATGGTCGGCTGGGGCAACGCCCTGGTAGGGACAGCAGTCAGGACCGCTAGACGGTCCGCGATAGACACCAGCACTTGTGAAAACATCGCCCAAGGAGGGTCCTGCGACGTAGGGGGTTGAGAGGGACCAGGCAATAGCTGGCACCGCCCGCAAAGATCATCCTGAGATAAATCCTCCCTCTCCACTCCCGCAGAACAACACAGGAGCCACAGAGCGCTCAATCTCCTCATCAGACATGACAGAATATATATATTTAATGTATAATATATATATATATATATATATATATATATATATATATATATATATATAGTCCAGTTTTGTAAGAACGGCACTCACAGAGACGAAAGAGTCAGCTTGTTGGGGTGCACAACTCAGGTCGCCTAACAGACTCCATCCATAGGCAGCCACATACAGATGCAAAGGAAGAGAGAGCACTCACCAATCTTCATACAGTGGGCAGGCAACTTTAATTATTCATGATATCACATTAGACAATATGAAAACAGTCGACGTTTCGGGCCCCTCAGTGCCCTTTATCAAGACCAGAATGTCACGTCCCGCATCATCCAGGTAGCAAGTCCCACCACCAGAACAAATGAATCTATATATACCCCAGAAGCCTCATATAGACACACCCGCAATTAGATAAATCAAATAGCATCGCTATCAAGAGGTGTCCACAAGTAACCTACACAGGCAATCATACAGCTGATACATGAGCATTTACCTGGTAACTAATATCGCACCTTCACGCACATAGTCAGAAGGAACCAACTTCATAAAGTGCGGGCCATGTGTCTAAACAGCTCTCCGGCGTGCGTGTCACCAGCTGGAGCGCAAACTGGAAGTGACCTCATGCCTGTATGGATGCCGAGTGATCCAAACCAGCGCTAAGGCGAACTCATAGATCGCCAGTATTCAGACTAATAGAATAGCCGCGTCAAACTGCAGAGGCAATACAAACGAGACAACTTAAGCTCCTGCATACCAACACATCTTAAACACTAATGTGTAGCTGAATCCATCTCTAGCAGCCGGCTCATCAGCCTAAAACAACAGGATGCCACTGATCACTACTCTCAGACTCAAGAGGCGCGCCCATGTTACCATAGTGACCAGACCGCCCCCATCAACTTAACTTCATCTAAATTACCTATGGACAGCTCATAATAGCTGCTATCATAGCATTATAAACACCCCAATATAAAATGCAGAATACTCAAAACTCTTTAAATGAGTATTAGCAAGATCAGGTACAAATGCACCTAAATTACAGTGCATATATAGAACCTACATCAAAACACCAATAAAACAACAATAAAAAACATTACACGTTATAACCAAAAGGAACACAGTGGCACTGAACACACTAGCAAAGTTTCATCCTAAACCTAATATGTCACCTCAATTGAGTGCCACTTATTCATATGGTTTACTCCAACAGGAGAAGTCCAAAAAAAGGGGAACCAAGAAAAAAGCTTTTTTACCCCATGGATCAAATGAAGATATTTAAAGGATTTATTTCATTAAGTCCCTTAGGGGCCAGTGTCCAACTGGTGAATCCATCTTGCTTCACGCTTTAGGAGTTGTAAACCTCTATCCCCACCGCGGGTCAAAGGTGGAATCCAGTCTATAATCATGTATCTCAGGGTACTTAATTGATGATGTTCCTTTAAAAAATGTAACGCCACTGGTTTGTCTGTGGTACCTGTGGCATAAGCCAAACGTATAGAAGAGCGGTGTTGCGTCATTCGCTCCTTAAATGTGCGTATCGTTTTCCCCACATACATTAGCCCACAGGGGCATATGAGGAAATACACGACATGATCCAAATTGCACGTCAATCTGTGCTTCAAATAATTTTTTTGTCCATTTTGAGGATGGCAAAAAAATCGTCCAGTTATAAGGGATCTGCACGTCATGCATCCCAAACATTTATGACAGCCTTTACTCATGGACAGCCAAATATCTCTGCTGGATTTGCTAGGACGTAGATCAGGTCTAAGCAATATGTCCTTTAAGTTTCGGCCCCTGCTTACGCTTAAAAGCGGAGAGACTTGTTTCAAACTCTTAAACGCAGGCTCAGAGGTAATAAGCGGCCAATGTTTCTTTATCGATTTTTTCGTGGCCTTCAAATTGGTATCACATCGTAATCCAAGTATAATCTTTTCAGAATTTTCACTTGGCAGCCTTTGTTGCCCATTACCCACAATAGCTTTCGCTCTGGTGAGGCATCTCTCAATGTCGCTCCTACAGTAACCACGTTCAAAAAACCTGTTACTGCATTCCACTAATTGCTCATCAGCCCGTTTCGGGTCTGAATTGTTCCTAAGCACCCTTACAAATTGGGAAACCGGTAAATTTGATTTCAAAGAGTCAGGATTATGATGGCTCGAGGCCCACAAAAGGGTGTTCCTGTCGGTCTCTTTTCTATACAGAGTGTATCCCATAGCTGATTCATGTCTAAACACAGTCACATCCAGAAAGTTCATTTGAAGATCATCGGCTGTTGCGTAAAGCGAATAGGAGAGTCTAGATCATTCAAAAACTTGACCATTTAAAAAAAAGAACCCTTATCACCCCTCCAAACAACAAAAATGTCATCAATAAATCTCTTACAAAAGACTAGTCTATCTGCAAAGTGTTCAAAAATATGTTTCTGCTCATATTGGTTCATAAAGATATTAGCGTATGATGGCGCTAGGTTAGAACCCATTGCAGTTCCCGCCAGCTGTATAAACCAATCACCTTGGTACAAAAAATGGTTCAAACCTAGCACCACCCGCACCAATGACAACAAAAATTCAATAGGAGGCCCATCATAGGGACCCCTGAGCAATGCTTCCTCCACCGCTTGTATCCCCCCCCCCTTCATGAGGGATCAAGGTATACAAAGATGATACATCTAGTGTTCCTAATATACAATCAGAAGGAATAAATCCCAACAGCCTTAACTCACTCAAAAAATGCCCTGTAGCCTTCAAGTAAGATTGATTAGATTTAACAACAGGCTGCAAGAAGTGATCGACAAATCTCGCCAATGGCTGGAGCAAAGAGCCCCTGGCAGAGATAATAGGTCTCCCGGGAGGATCAGTGAGGGACTTATGGATCTTAGGTAGAGTATACAGTATAGGACAAATAGGAAATTCCACAGTCAAATAATCCAAAGTCTCCTCACTGATCCACCCATGGCTCATGCCCAAGCTCAATAATTCATCCACCTGTTTTTTAAAACCATATATAGGATCTTTCTCAACCCTTTTGTATATGCCACTGTCAGATAATTGCCTTCTGATCTCATGATCATATTGTTCAAAATCTTGGAGTACCACAGCACCCTTCTTATCCGCATTACGGATTACTACTGATGTATCATTTTTTTAGGGCCTTTAAAGCCCTTTTTTCAGCCAAATTCAAATTATCATACAGTTGGTATTTCCCAGCCTCCAGTTTGCACTCTAAATCCACAACCCTCAGAAAGGTTTTTAAACTGGCATTGTTAGATACAGGGTCAAACATGCTAGGATGTTTAAATAATTGCTTAGGTTGACACGGTTCAATCCTACTCCGATTGTCAAAGTATTCCCTCAACGTGTTGGTATGCAGGAGCTTAAGTTGTCTCGTTTGTATTGCCTCTGCAGTTTGACGCGGCTATTCTATTAGCCTGAATACTGGCGATCTATGAGCTCGCCTTAGCGCTGGTTTGGCTCACTCGGCATCCATACAGGCATGAGGTCACTTCCGGTTTGCGCTCCAGCTGGTGACACGCACGCCGAAGAGCTGTTTAGACACATGGCCCGCACTTTATGAAGTTGGTTCCTTCTGACTATGTGCGTGAAGGTGCGATATTAGTTACCAGGTAAATGCTCATGTATCAGCTGTATGATTGCCTGTGTAGGTTACTTGTGGACACACCTCTTGATAGCGATGCTATTTGATTTATCTAATTGGGGGTGTGTCTATCTATGAGGCTTCTGGGGTATATATAGATTCATTTGTTCTGGTGGTGGGACTTGCTACCTGGATGATGCGGGACGTGACATTCTGGTCTTGATAAAGGGCACTGAGGGGCCCGAAACTTCGACTGTTTTCATATTGTCTAATGTGATATCATGAATAATTAAAGTTGCCTGCCCACTGTATGAAGATTGGTGAGTGCTCTCTCTTCCTTTGCATCTGCATGTGGCTGCCTATGGATGGATTCTGTTAGCCGACCTGAGTTGTGCACCCCAACAAGCTGACTTTTTGGTCTCTGTGAGTGCCATTCTTACAAAACTGGACTTTATATAAGGATGGCTTCGGTGAATGTGCACCCGTGGATGTTATTTATTTTATTGTTTATTCAATGGAGGACGTTGATTGGATGAATCAAATTAATTGACTATTTCTGGTGTTGCTAGATATCACTGTCCTTTTTTCCAGGGAACGCAATTGTCATCACAAAGGAAATTTTTTGCATTGGAGAAATTTTAAATTTTTTTGGTAGATTTTTTTTCTGTTGTTTCAATGGTTAAATTGATGTGGTTTTTTTAAACATGTACTCTGAAAGGGGGTTGTCTAGAGTATTTTTGTGTAACATACGGCACTTGTTTTTCTGCGCATATTGGTGATTTGTTTAAATCATTCTTCTGAGTATTATTGTTGTTAGGCCACGGATCATTATGAGCTTTGCTTTATTAGATGAAATAGCACTCAGTGATGCTGAGAACCGCCTTATTAGTTTGACCGATGACTAGATTGACAGGGTTTTGTTTAAGGAGTTGGAATTTGAGCAGTTACCCTCTGAGACTCCGCTGGATCCCTTTCATAAACTGAATCGTTTCAAAAAACGTGAAACGGACTTGACCTTACACGGTCAATTTCTTTCAGAATATTATCTTAAGAAGCGTATTCCCCGGGGTTTCAGGGTGAACAACACCCCCACCATTGGCCGCAGAAATCCTGGATTCTGCGTCAAATGGTGTGGGGTGTTGAACAAATGTTCATTCGATTTAATTGCCTTAGTCATTGAAGAAGTTGGAGTTGAATTAGCTAAGGTTAAGGTTGAAATTAAAACTTGTGAGAAAGATTTTTTGCCCACACTGAAGGCAGACAAGACTGAAAATTGGGTGGAACGGTTACAGACCCAGTTGGAAAAATACAAACTGGATCTGATTTCGTTCAAAAGGAAGAAGTTAGAGACCGTGGAATCTGACTATCAGAGACATATGGTATATAAATGGTTGGTGGGTGACAATAGAAGGTCCAGAGGCTCTTTTAACCCACAGGGGGGACATCAGTGGGCTCATAGAGGGGAGGGAGAATATTCCTCCAATTCCTCTTCTGAGGCAGAATCATCTGAAAGCCTACCCCCTTCTGGTGCAGCTTTTTTAGGACCACATACAAGGGTCACCAGAAGTGGAATAGGCCCAAAAACACAAGGCCACACCCCAGGACGGGTCATGGCAAGAGGAAGAGGGCGTTCCAGAAACAGACAGGGTCGGAGGTATTAATCTTTAATCTATCTTCACGTACTCTAGACCCTGCGGAACACTCTTTATTATCTAAGGGTCTATCCTTTATACCGACAAATCGTTTTGATTCCTTTAATTGGTCTATTGATCACTTCAGGATGGGTCAGGAAATTACGCTTGAGGGAATACTTTGACAATCAGAGTAGGATTGAACCGTGTCAACCCAAGCCATTATTTAAACGACCTAGCATGTTTGACCCTGTATCTAACAATGCCAGTTTAAAAACCTGAGGGTTGTGGATTTAGAGTGCAAACAGGAGGCTGGGAAATACCAACCGTATAATAATTTGAATTTGGCTGAAAAAAAGGCTTTAAAGGCCCTAAAAAATGATACATCAGTAGTAATCCGTAATGCGGATAAGGGGGGTGCTGTGGTACTCCAAGATTTTGAACAATATGATCATGAGATCAGAAGGCAATTATCTGACAGTGGCATATACAAAAGGGTTGAGAAAGATCCTATATATGGTTTTAAAAAACAGGTGGATGAATTATTGAGCTTGGGCATGAGCCATGGGTGGATCAGTGAGGAGACTTTGGATTATTTGACTGTGGAATTTCCTATTTGTCCTATACTGTATACTCTACCTACGATCCATAAGTCCCTCACTGATCCTCCCGGGAGACCTATTATCTCTGCCAGGGGCTCTTTGCTCCAGCCATTGGCGAGATTTGTCGATCACTTCTTGCAGTCTGTTGTTAAATCTAATCAATCTTACTTGAAGGATACAGGGCATTTTTTGAGTGAGTTAAGGCTGTTGAGATTTATTCCTTCTGATTGCATATTAGGAACACTAGATGTATCATCTTTGTATACCGTAATGCCTCATGAAGGGGGGATACAAGCGGTGGAGGAAGCATTGCTCAGGGGTCCCTATGATGGGCCTCCTATTGAATTTTTGTTGTCATTGGTGCGGGTGGTGCTAGGTTTGAACCATTTTATGTACCAAGGTGATTGGTTTATACAGCTGGCGGGAACCGCAATGGGCTCTAACCTAGCGCCATCATACGCTAATTTCTTTATGAACCAATATGAGCAGAAACACACTTTGCAGATAGACTAGTCTTTTTTAAGAGATTTAATGATGACATTTTTGTTGTTTGGAGGGGTGATAAGGGTTCTTTTTTTGAAATGGTCAAGTTTTTGAATGATCTAGACTCTCCTATTCGCTTTACGGCAGCAGCCGATCTTCAAATGAACTTTCTGGATGTGACTGTGTTTAGACATGAATCAGCTATGGGATACACTCTGTATAGAAAAGAGACCGACAGGAACACCCTTTTGTGGGCCTCGAGCCATCATAATCCCGACTCTTTGAAATCAAATTTACCGGTTTCCCAATTTGTAAGGGTGCTTAGGAACAATTCAGACCCGAAACGGACTGATGAGCAATTAGTGGAATGCAGTAACAGGTTTTTTGAACGTGGTTACTGTAGGAACGACATTGAGAGATGCCTCACCAGAGCGAAAGCTATTGTGGGTAATGGGCAACAAAGGCCACCAAGTGAAAATTCTGAAAAGATTATACTTGGATTACGATGTGATACCAAGTTGAAGGCCATGAAAAAATCGATTAAGAAACATTGGCCGCTTATTACCTCTGACCCTGCGTTTAAGAGTTTGAAACAAGTCTCTCCGCTTTTAAGCGTAAGCAGGGGCCGAAACTTAAAGGACATATTGCTTAGACCTGATCTACGTCCTAGCAAATCCAGCAGAGATAATTGGCTGTCCATGAGTAAAGGCTGCCATAAATGTTTGGGATGCATGACGTGCAGATCCCTTGTAACTGGACGATTTTTTTGCCATCCTCAAAATGGACAAAAAATGTATTTGAAGCACAGATTGACATGCAATTTGGATCATGTCGTGTATTTCCTCATATGCCCCTGTGGGCTAATGTATGTGGGGAAAACGATACGCACATTTAAGGAGCGAATGACGCAACACCGCTCTTCTATACGTTTGGCTTATGCCACAGGTACCACAGACAAACCAGTGGCGTTACATTTTTTTAAAGGAACATCATCAATTAAGTACCCTGAGATACATGATTATAGACTGGATTCCGCCTTTGACCCGTGGTGGGGATAGAGGTTTCCAACTCCTAAAGCGTGAAGCAAGATGGATTCACCAGTTGGATACTGTGGCCCCTAAGGGACTTAATGAAATAAATCCTTTAAATATCTTCATTTGATCCATGGGGTAAAAAAGCTTTTTTCTTGGTTCCCCTTTTTTTTGGACTTCTCCTGTTGGAGTAAACCATATGAATAAGTGGCACTCAATTGAGGTGACATATTAGGTTTAGGATGAAACTTTGCAAGTGTGTTCAGTGCCAGTGTGTTCCTTTTGGTTAATAACGTGTAATGTTTTTTATTGTTGTTTTATTGGTGTTTTGAAGTAGGTTCTATATATGCTCTGTGATTTAGGTGCATTTGTACCTGATCTTACTAATACTCATTTAAAGAGTTTTGAGTATTCTGCATTTTATATTGGGGTGTTTATAATGCTATGATAGCAGCTATTATGAGCTGTCCATAGGAATTTAGATGAAGTTAAGTTGATGGGGGCGGTCTGGTCACTATGGTAACATGGGCGCGTCTCTTGAGTCTGAGAGTAGTGATCAGTGGCATCCTGATTGTTTTAGGCTGATGAGCCGGCTGCTAGAGATGGATTCAGCTACACATTAGTGTTTAAGATGTGTTGGTATGCAGGAGCTTAAGTTGTCTCGTTTGTATTGCCTCTGCAGTTTGACGCGGCTATTCTATTAGTCTGAATACTGGCGATCTATGAGTTCGCCTTAGCGCTGGTTTGGATCACTCGGCATCCATACAGGCATGAGGTCACTTCTGGTTTGCGCTCCAGCTGGTGACACGCACGCCGAAGAGCTGTTTAGACACATGGACCGCACTTTATGAAGTTGGTTCCTTCTGACTATGTGCGTGAAGGTGCGATATTAGTTACTAGGTAAATGCTCATGTATCAGCTGTATGGTTGCCTGTGTATGTTACTTGTGGACACCTCTTGATAGCGATGCTATTTGATTTATCTAATTGGGGGTGTGTCTATCTATGAGGCTTCTGGGGTATATATAGATTCATTTGTTCTGGTGGTGGGACTTGCTACCTGGATGATGCGGGACGTGACATTCTGGTCTTGATAAAGGGCACTGAGGGGCCCGAAACTTCGACTGTTTTCATATTGTCTAATGTGATATCATGAATAATTAAAGTTGCCTGCCCACTGTAGGAAGATTGGTGAGTGCTCTCTCTTCCTTTGCGCATATATATATATATATCTATCTATCTCGCACAATAGAGAAGTATGGTGTTTAACTCCTGGGCACTCACAAGTATGCAACACAACAGCCCACAATATGGTACTGTGTAGCACCCAACTGTATGTGACTGACCTCACAAATATGTGATATATATATATATATATGTGAGGTCCACAGAAAACGCCCTTCCCCCACACACCTGCCGGGCCGTAGGAGAAGGAAAGGGATAGGTATAAGCTGACAGTAAGTAGAAAAATTAGCAAAAACAGGCAGCACTAGCAAAAGTCACATACCATGCAGAAAAGTCAATACTCACTGCACCTTTCACTACAATCAACCGCCCATATTCAGTGTCTGGGAGGGCTATAGTGCTGTGTACACTGTCCTTTAGCAGGGGAGAGGTACACAGAGGGACCGGTCCACGCGCCGCCTGGGAGTTCTGCGCTGCTACCAGTTAGAAGTTGGCCGCCGGAGACCTCAGAGGAGGAGTGGCTGCAAGGAAAGCAGCTCAGCGACGCCAGTACACTTGAGAAAAGGCACGTTGAGGTGAGGAGCCGCTAGACAGGGAAGGCTCCCGCTGCCAGCCTGTCACCCTGGTGGTCTAGCGGTCACGCGGGGTATGCCTCTTTGAGGGGGAGGCCGCTGCTAGAGCCTCCAGTCTGTCCCCAGACCAGAGGCAGCAGGCTGCATATACCCGCGGGCCGCCGCACGCGGTGACCTGCGGCTTACCTGTTCCCCGGCGCTTCCGGCAGCAGTCATGGGAGTCCCCAGAGCCCGGCTAGTACAGACTGTGGGGCCCCGCCGCGATCCCCAGATCTGTACTGGCATCGCGGCGCCAGCAGGGTGTAGGAGCGGCAGAGTGGAAGTCCTAAAGGACAGTCTGATGCTGCCGCTCTGAAGAGTGAAGAAAAAAAAAAAAAAAAGAAATAAAACTTTTCTTCTTTAAAAAATCAGCTTAGGGGCTGCTCCTGCAGCCCCACTGCGCAAGGGTGACCCGACTCCGGCCGAGCACCAACTAAAACTGAGGTGCCTGTGACTCGGGGGCGGGGTATAGAGGAGGATGGACCCAAGTGCATCCTTGGAGCAGCAAAAGCTTTAACTGCGTGGTGCCCGTTGATCCAGATCCAGCTATACCCCAAGGTCAACCCTGTGGACCACCTATGGACCCTGAAGTAGAAAAGGATGGTTCCTTAATGTGTGACATCAACTGTCAAGCATGGAGGAGGCAGTCTGATGGTATTCAGCGACTTGCATAGGGTGACTGGCACCCTGAACAACATTCTGCAGGACCATGCAATGTTGTCTGGTCTACACCTAGTTGGTTAAGGATTCATCCTACAAAAAGATAGTGACTCAAAACATTCTGGACCTCCAGGCTAAGTCAGTACTAAATTTGAGGAAAAGAACACGACGGTAGGCATCAAATCATAGAATGGCCAGCCCAGTCCTAAGACTTCAACCACATCGAGCTGGTTTTGCATGAAATGGACAGAAGGGTGAAAGCAAAGTATCCTACAAGTGGAACACATTTGTAGAAACTAGTGACAGTGCTGGAAAGAACTTCCCGAACTATGGGCCTGATTCAGACCTGCTCGCTAAGATGCATACTCTCGCTGCTGCCGATGGTATGCAGTTTGTATGCATTGTGCGCATGCATCGCAGTGCGCATACATTAGCAAAAGTTCACAATGTATTCACTCGCTGCACATAGACAGCCCAGCAGAGTGAGTGACAGGGGAAGCCGTTTGTAAGTGGTAACAGGGGCTGGCCATTAAAAACAGGGTAGTGGAGGTGCAAACACAGGCGTGCCTGAGCATCTCAGCGGTTTTTTAGAGGTGTGCATAATTAAAAGAAAGCATCATAGTACACGTCACCTGGCTTGTATTTACCATTGCGTGCGTTTGGGAAAATGCAATATCTTAGCTCAGAAAAGTCATAGAAAGCTGGGATAAAAAACAAATTTACAGCACATTTCAAGCTACATTTTTTTATCATAACTATTTCCCTATCTCGCTGAAATTTAAGCCCAAGTGAATTGTCAGATTTTTTTAAAAAAAGTCTATTTTTTGGATTATATTTCAGTGGAAAGGAATAAAATTTCAGAGCTGTAATTTGTTTTTGGGAATAGCTATATACTCAAACATTTGCCAAACAAATTTGGAGTTCTCTATCTTGTCTACTTGTTTTTATTAGAGTACTTTGAAATTTCTTGTTTTTCACCTAAATTGACCTCTAAATATTTTTTTGGGGGGACCTGATTAAAAATGTCAAATTCACAGCATAAACAGTAGTCTATGAGGGGTAACTGTAAAAGAAAAAAAAAATTGGAGTTTGATAATCCATGTGGAACAGTTACACCAAGCTGAAAACCCAAATATTACATGTAATTCCTCTCTACTTAAATATTAATTAAAATAGCCTACTTTTTTTTTTTTTCTTAGTCCGAATGTAAAATAGTGATTAACAAAGGCAGAGATGGCTTGTTGTTATCCATTTCTGCATTTGTCAATCACTTTCTATGACTTTTCTCAGCAGAGATATTGCATTTACTCCAAAAGTCCACAACAGTGAAAAATGTATTACGCAATGATACAAAAATGGCTGCCATCTTCATATGAAGGTAAATAAAAATAAAGTAATGGTAGTTTCTGACTAACTTTATTAGCAGTTATCACACACAAAAAATAAACAGTTTTAAAAATGGTTAAGCAACCAGGGATAAACCACTCCACATGGATTGATCCGTATAGCCTGGAGAGGAGAGTCTGGGCACCAAATAGTTTATGAAAATTACTCACAAGCCCAGGCTCCTCTCCTCTATACCCTGTCCCAAGCCACAGGCCATCAGCTTAGTTTGCAAGCCATCACTGAAACTTGGATCTCACCCTCTGACACCACTTCTCCTGCTGCTCTATCCTCTGGGGGCTTTGCCTTCTCCCACACCCCCCGGCCTGGGGGTCGCCATGGTGGTGGAGTTGGGGTCCTTCTATCCACCAGTTACTCATACCAGCTAATACCCTCTGAACCATCCCTTACATTCCCCACATTTGAGGTTCATGCTATACGACTCTTCCAACCAGTAAACCTCAGAGTAGCTGTCATTTACCGTCCCCCTGGCTCTCCCTCCAAATTCCTTGACAACTTCGCTTCCTGGCTCCCTCACTTTCTCTCCTCAGATCTTCCCTCCATTATCCTAGGTGATTTTAATATTCCTATTGACATTCCCACAGAATCCTCTGCAGCTAAACTCCTTACCCTCACCTCTTCATTTGGTCTCGCCCAATGGACCTCCTCACCCTCCCATGTGAGTGGGCACTCACTTGACCTGGTCTTTACGCACCGTTGTGATATTTCTGATTACTCCAATTGCCCATTCCCCCTCTCTGACCATCACCTTCTCTCTTTTAACCTATCCCTCTCTCCTTGCCCTCCTCTAACTCCTAAGGCTACCATTACTAAGCGTAATATTGAGGCTATTGACACTGTTGCTTTTTCCTCCCTGCTGGACTCTCTTCTCTCCCCTATCATTTCTCTCTCCTGTCCTGAACAAGCTACTTCCCTGTACAATTCCTCCCTTGCTTCTGCTCTTGATTCTGTTGCTCCAGCAATAACCACTCACCCTCGCAGATCCACACCACAACCCTGGCATTCCAAATGCACCAGATACCTACAAAAGTGTTCAAGAATTGCGGAGCGTCAGTGGAGAAAGTCACGCTCTAAGGCTGACTTCCTCCATTTCAAATTTATTCTCTCCTCCTACAGTGCTTCCCTGTCTCTCTCCAAACAAACATATTTCAAGAACCTCATCTCCTCCCAGTCCTCAAACCCCCGGCGTCTCTTTGCCACTTTCAACTCCCTACTCTGCCCTTCCCCTCCTTGCCTTCCCTCCTCGCTCTCTGCCCTCGACTTTGCCACCTACTTTACATCTAAAATTGACTCCATACGTGAGGACATCATATCCCATCAGACCCTTAGCACTCCTCTCCCTCCTTGCCCTTACCACCCCTCCCCTTCTGTCTCACCAACTCTGACATCCTTCTCCCCTGCTTCTGGAGAGGAAGTCTTGGCCCTCATCCGGTCCTCCCCTCCTTCCACCTCCCCTCTTGACCCTATCCCTTCCCGTCTCCTCTCCCACTTGTCTCCTTCTGCCTGTTCCCATCTGGCTCACCTCCTTAATCTTTCCCTATCATCTGGCACTGTCCCTTCTGCATTCAAACATGCTCTTGTCTCCCCCATTCTTAAAAAACCTACCCTTGATCCTAACATACTTTCAAACTATCGACCCATCTCTCTTCTCCCTTTTGCTTCCAAACTCCTTGAGCGTATTGTCTACAACCGCCTTACCACCTTTCTTTCCTCCCACTCCCTCCTTGACTCATTTCAATCTGGCTTCCGATCTCTCCACTCCACGGAAACTGCCCTCACGAAAGTCAGCAACGACCTCCTTGCTGCCAAATCCAAGGGTCACTACTCTCTGCTCATTCTCCTTGACCTCTCTGCTGCATTTGACACTGTAGACCACCCTCTCCTCCTGCAAATCCTTTACTCTCTCGGTTTACGTGAAACTGCCCTCTCCTGGCTTTCCTCCTACCTCTCTGATCGTTCCTTCGCTGTGTCCTCTCATGACTCCTCTTCCCCTCCACTTCCACTAAAGGTAGGAGTTCCCCAAGGTTCTGTTCTTGGACCTCTCCTTTTCTCCCTATATACATCCTCTTTAGGTGAACTCATTAACTCCTTTGACCTCCAATATCATCTCTATGCAGATGATACTCAAATTTACCTTTCCACCCCTGAGCTCACCCCTGAGCTCCTTACCCGTATCTCCAACTGTCTCTCTGCTGTCTCTTCGTGGATGTCCCAGCGCTTTCTTAAACTTAACATGTCTAAGACTGAGCTGATCATCTTCCCACCCTCTTCCACTACATCACTTTCCACAATTTCGTTATCTATTGATGGCACAACTATCTCCTCTAGCCCCAAAGTGCGCTGTCTTGGAGTTATCCTAGACTCCTCCCTCTCCTTTAAACCGCACATTCAGCACATCTCGCAGTCCTGCCGTTTTCACCTAAAAAATATCTCCAGGATTAGACCCTTCCTCACCCAGGATGCCACTAAAACCCTCATCCACTCACTGGTCATATCCAGATTGGACTACTGTAACCTTCTCCTAGCTGGCCTCCCAGTCTCTCACCTCTCTCCACTACAATCTGTTCTCAATGCTGCTGCTCGGCTCATCTTCCTCTCCAGACGTTCTATATCTGCTTCCCCTCTCCTTCAAGCCCTACACTGGCTCCCCTTCCCCTTCAGATGCCAATTCAAGGTTCTTACATTCACCTACAAAGCCCTCACCAAATCCTCTCCCGCATACATTTCTGACCTTCTCTCCCTTCACACTCCCACCCGCCCACTTCGCTCAACTAATGCATGCCGCCTCTCTTGCCAACTGATTACTTCCTCCCACTCCCGCATCCGAGATTTTGCCCGTGCTGCTCCCTACCTTTGGAATGCTCTCCCTCTCCCTATCAGACTCTCCACCTCTCTACAAATCTTCAAACGGGCTCTCAAGACCCACTACTTCATCAAGGCCTTCCAGCACTCCTCCTAACCCACCTCATGCTCTTTCCTTCCTATCTTCCCCTTCTGTGTCACGCCTGTCTGTCTGCCCCTCCCCTTAGAATGTAAGCTCTCATGAGCAGGGACCTCTTCCCTCATGTGCTTCTCTTTACATTTTCTTCTACTCTCTACTCCCCATTAGGGCACCTAACACGGGACCGCCAACTCCCGGCAGCTTATTGTGAGTGCTTTAATCACTATTTCAGCAATGTATATAAGTTGTGTCCCTGTCCTGCACTGTAATGTACTGTAAGTTACTTGTTTCTTGTTCACTTATTAGTTCTATGTACTATGTAAGGCGCTGCGGAACACTTGTGGCGCCATATAAATAAAGGATAATAATAATAATAAAGCCCACGGCAGGAGAGAGGCAGAGGATGAGGAGAAAGTCTGACATACACACAGAACCATATAAACCATGGAAAGTACAGCCGGACAAGGAAACACTCCCCGGCAGTCAGGTACGTCGGGGTGGGCGCCCCGTGTACCCTATGTAAGACTTAATGGGTAAGCAACATAAGTCTCCAAAGCTGTCCTCTATGGGCAGGGATGCTTCTGAGCTGCAGTGAGCACAGAACGCCCGAAGGCCGCGACCGAGGACGCAAAGGTATCGAAGGCATAAAAGTGGATGAATGTATGAGCAGACGACCATGTGGCAGCCTTACAGAGCTGTTTTACAGAAGCCCCACAGCGCGTTGCTGACAGGGTGGAATGGGCAGTCACCACAGCCGGGGTAGGAAGGTTCGCCATGGAGTAAGCTTGGCGAAATGAGAATGCGGCCAACAGGCCAAGGTCTGTTTCGTAGCCGGCCAGCCGCTCTTATGAATGTCATAGGATGAACAGAGAATCCGACTTGCGAATCTCCCTGGTTCTCTGGACTTAATGCCGGAGAGCCCTTACCACATCTAAGGAAGCTTCTGGCTGAGAAGGAACTGCAATCTGGAAAGCAGGTACAACAAATATCTTTATTTATGTGGAAGTGGGAATCCTTTTGCTCTTAGGATGATGTCTCAAGAGCCACCCTGTCAAAAGCAAGACAGGTCAGAACCGGGAGGAAACACTGACAAGTAGATATGCTTACAACATGCGCCAAGGCCAATCCGGTGCCACCAGGATCAAAGTACCTTCCTCTAGTTTGAACTTGGGGAGAACCCGAGGAATAATTGAGATCGGAGGCAAGACTGTCTAAGGAAGCGCTAGGGCATTTACCAGGAGAACTTCTGGATCCCTGGTACGGGAGTAGTATCTCGGTAGCTGATGATTGAAACAAGACACCATCATGTCGATGTCTGGCAGGCCCCACCAGCGGACTAAGACTACGTCTGGATGCAGTGCCCCCCCTCGCCTGCATGAACGCCCTGACATCTTAGGAAGTCCGATTCCCAATTCTGAACTCCCGATATTAAGACTGCGGACCGTGCTGGAAGATAATGCTCTGCCCAACAACGAATTCGGCTGACTTGCATGGCTACCTGACTACAGGTGCCACCCTGGTGGTTTATGTAGGTTACTGCGGTTGCATTGTCCGACTGTACCTTCACCGGACTTCCCTGAAGGCGGTGCTGTGCCTGACACAGAGCCCTGTACACGGCACGTAGTTCCAAGATGTTGATGGAAAACTGGTTCTCCTGAAGCGTCCAACGGCCCGGAAAGGATAGGTGACAGATTACCGCCCCCTCCCCCGAAGGCTTGCATCAGTGGTAAGAAGGATCCAGTCCTGGATCCAAAAGGGCGTCCCTTGTCCAGATGTGAGCACTGGAGCCACCACAGTGACGTACCTCCTGGGGAAGAATGAGAGTCTGTGCCTTGAGGTTTGGGCGAGACATGATCTATCGCTTTAGAATGAACCTTTGGAGAGGTCGGGAGTGGAACTTACCTTACTCCACCATGACGAACGTTGAGACCAAAGACCCCAGAATCTACATGCACGAGTGTATGGACACCCGACGCTGGCCTAGAAAGGTGTGGATTCTGGCTTGTAAGGTCAAGATCTAGTCCGGATGGAGGAAGACTCTCTGAGCTCTGGAATCCAAAAAGTTCCCAGGTGGAACATCTCTTGAGACAGAGATAGCGTGGATTTCCTCCAATTGATTATCCATCCATGGGACTGTAGAAGCTCCACTGTCAGATAGATGTGATCTGTGAGAACTGTTGTTGCTAATTGGCTTGTAAAGGGTTATGCAAATAGGCATCCTGGATATCCATCGATGCCATAAAGTCTTCCGATTCAAAGAATAGATAATGGACCGAAGGGACTCCATGCAGAATTTAGGTAGCCAGAAATAGATTGGAATAAAAGCCTAACCCTCTCTGGGACAGAGGAACAGAAAATAACGACTCCTGAGTGAACAAATAGACTCAAGAGTTCTGCCTTTTCTGGTTGTGTAGTAAGGCTGGGGGGAAAATAACCGAGAAGGTGGATGCTGTCAAAGTGAGAGCGTAGCCCTGAGATACGACGACTGTTGTGGTCTGCGTCCACACTGTCGAAAAGCGAAGCCGGGCTCTCACTCAGAGGACCCCCCCAACATGCAGCAGGCTTGTCCGCTGGCTTGGCAGATGGACATCTAGTGTAATACATGCAGGTGACGTGTACAATGACGCTACTTTGCCAATCATGCACGCCTTTTAAACAGCGTTTTTGCGGCCAGAAACGCCTGCGTTTGCACATCCACTCCCCCATTCACAAGCACCTTCCCCCGTTACCTCCCACAAACTGAACTGTCACTCAAAGCAGTGACCGGATAATGGCTTAGGAGCTACCAAAATCAGATCGCAACGAATGGTTTGCGCACTGTGAATTATACCCATGCGCAGATGGGCGAAAATCGCTCACAGCGAGCGATCGCGCCCTAGAGAGTGGGTCTGAATCAGGTCCATAGCCCCCTCTGGGACAGAAGACATCTCAACATCAGAGGTAATGGAAGCATTTGCCTCGCCACCTGAAGACACCTCTGAATCCGAACCTCCGCAACGAAGATGTGCTGCCATGACCTTCGTGGACACATATAAGGGGCCATGGACAGACCAAAGTGTAACGCCTGAAACTGATAATGGTTGGATTGTATTGCAAACCTGTAAGGGATGTTCCTCCAGTGACCATAGCAGGTACAGAGGCACTCTTTACATACACACACACACAATACACTGCAGAATGTGGGCTAATGAAGCTCAACAAACCAGCCTAAATTAGCAGGGAGGAGCAATTTATCTAGCACAGATAAGCTATGAGCAGGCTATGAGAGGAGACTGGAGCCCAGCTTCTCTCTCCAATGCTGAGACAGGTGGTCTAGTGGGAAGCGCGCGGGAAACCCTGCTGCCAGCACCACCTCACCTAGTCCCCGATAAGTGCCGGTTGCGGCTTCGCATGTGTAGGAATCCATGGCCGAAGTTACTGACCCAGTCGCCAGTCCTGCTGCCACAGGCGCTAGGGGCGCCCTATAGGACACCTTACACTGCCCACTCGTTGTAAAAATAATTTAAAAAATTAAATAAAATGCAGGGGACCACCTAAAGCAACCCCAATATAAACTGGTGCCCAGCGCCTGCCGGCACCAAACTCAAACTAATGACCTGTGGCTAGGGGCAGGGTATAGAGGTGAGAAGCCTGGGCTTGTGGGTAATTTTTGTTAACTATTTTCCCCCTAGTGGAGGAAGAAGAAATTAGGGGTGTTCTAAAACTTTTGACCCATAGTGTATTTTGGCTACTGATGTCGTAAAGCCAGTTGAAAAAGCAATGGTGTCCCAATAACCCTCACACAGGAATTCTATTCCTAAAGATTACCACGCTCTTTAACAGTTATTGCCGGTTTACCTTCTCCTAGACATTTAGGGGTCTATTTACTAAGCAGTGTTAGGAGACAGAGTGATAATAAAGTGATAAGGTGCCAGCCAATCAGCTCCCAACTGTCATTTTTCAAACACAGCCTGTGAGATGGCAGTTGGGAGCTGATTGGCTGGCACTTTATCACTTTTCACTCTGTCTCCTAACACTGCTTAGTAAATAGACCCCTTAAAAAGAAGTGTTTCTCTCCATAATCTGAGTGCAGTAGTCACTGAGGCATGGGGGTCTATTTACTAAGCAGTGTTAGGAGACAGAGTGAAAAGTGATGAAGTGCCAGCCAATCAGCTCCTAACTGCCATCTCACAGGCTGTGTTTGAAAAATGACAGTTGGGAGCTGATTGGCTGATACCTCATCACTTTTCACTGTCTCCTAACACTGCTTAGTAAATAGACCCCATGGTGACATCTCATTTCAATATGAAGCTTTTAGAAACCTTTCCATCTTTCTATCAATTGGGATTAAAAAAAAGACCCCAGTATTCAAGAGGAATGCTTAGTCTGTGCTACAATAAAGGCTACATAGTTCACCTACTGGAGGGAACGAATTACCTCAGTTATACACGATACTCCTGGTCATTTCATAAAAGTTTGGACCCCATGGACGATTCACTTTGGGGCCGAACCCCTTTAACCACTATATAGCTTCTGTTTTCATATCTTGTAATCCCTTCTTTTTTTCATTCTACAAACACACACACTGGCTGAGCCCTCTCCTCTTTTCCCCCTATATTACCTCTTCGATCTCTCTCTTTCCTCCCCTTAGGAAAGGTAATGTACAGTATGTCCCGGTGGGGGGAGAAAATTTGTACATCTATGGTTTGGGACGAAAAATTGGTCTTGCATGTCCGGGGGGTAAGGCAGGTAATGTATGTTAAGAGTGGGAGGGTGGGCACACACCCCTTTCCGTGAGCCCCTCACATTTATGGAGGAGAAAACCATAAGGCACAGTTGCACATTTTCACCACAATAATTTATGTTAGTGTGTTTCCTGCTTATACAGAGTATAAGATCGCCTCCCCTTGCCTCACAGATTGCTTACTTTGCTTGCCTGCCTGCATGCAGAGGAACTGATAAGCAAGGCATGGGCAGGTGCGACTACCTTTGGAAACACTGATACAATCACTGTGCTGGCATCAAAACTACCTGAAAGTATATATTCATACCAATTTAAAAAGTACACGCATTTTAGGAAAAATTAAAGTATATATAAGAAAAAAAAAAAAGTATCCTAGGGTTTTAAAAAATGGGATTTACAACGGTTTGACTCCTTCATAAAAGTAAAACAGTGGAGTAAATAAACTCTGAACATAAACTGATAAATCAGGTAAAATGTGAAGCAGTGCATTTCTTGATATTCTGTAACACTTTTGCCTTCAGGGTTAAGACACATTTATTGCCTCTGTTAATGCTTCAATTAAATATGCTGCCTCTATTATGCTTCACATAAATGTATTAACTGTTACATCACAGATTATGGCGGCAACATGTTCTAACCAGTTGTATCCATAATCCGTGATGTTATAGTTAAAATATTTAATAAGAACCAAACAATACCTAGTGTGATTGATTTGGGGTAATTAGCTGGTAGATGGGTGTCAGTGGTGCTCTATCAGGGTCCACACATCTTTTCAGGTATAAATAAAAGTGCTTTACTGTCAGCATACTGTAGAAAGAAAACAAACGCCTAGACCCCCCCATATAGGGTTCTGACTCACTTCTTCGCCCCTGACTAACCTTGGGCAGCTATTCTGCAAATAAAGTCCAAAGTCTCTCTCTGCTTCCTGCAGAGTCTATCATAGGCTCGGCCTGGCTTTCACACAAAGTTTCTCCTGTGGTCCTCCCCGCCTCCTGCAGGTATGGACACTGGTTTCCTTAGCCTGCAGATTAGCTGCCTCAACGTGACAGTGTCTAGGTGGTTTGTGGTCTTCCCTGTCCTTGCTGGTCTGGACTCAGAACCCCCGGGCCCACAATGGCTTGGCTTAGCCTCACTGGGCTCTCTGGCTGCCACAGTCCCACTTAAGACTGTTTCCAACGGCAGCCTCAGTTTAACTACCCAGTGTGGGCGGATCCCTCCAACCCCAAACAGAATCTATGGCTCACTATTGTCACCTTTGGTGATACAGCCACACTATTTTAAACTACTTTGATGAGATTGTTTAGTGAACACTGTAAATGTAACAGAAACCATACCAACTGGTAAGTTTATTATTAAAAAAATAATACAAAAGCAGTTACCCAAATATTCAGTTGTGCCCATTATTTCTCTGAGTTCACTGTCCTTGCTTATTTTGCGGGACATTCCAAAATCGACTATCTTGATGTCACCAAGAGGTTCCCGTCTACTAAGCAGTATGTTCTGAAGCTAAAATGGATATAAACAAAATAATTTAATATCAATACATTGAAGTTTGTACGTGTTTGTAAGATAGATCAAGTCAATTTCACAAAATAGTTATGGTAAATATATTGAATGAAAATTCTAATTTTTTAAATGTTCCCCAGTGTAGGGGACATTTATATTAATAAGCAGTACTTTATCCATATTGAAAATATTTATAATATTTTTTGGGTTCCAAGTTTTAATAACACAGCAAAATATTCTCCTTAAATAATAGCAGGGCTGATTCAGAAAGAGGTACTATGCCAGTCGTCTTGGGGTATCTTACAAGAATTCACTTGGTGCATGTCCAGAACAATGTGTGAGCGCATATGTGTCCATTTAGAATGTGATCCTGCCATTTATGCCAGCCTGTGCCTGAAAGGGTGAAACGTACGTTACAATATAGGGCAAGTACACTAACAGCATGCTCACAAATGAACTCTTGAAGATCAGAATAAAAAGAAACATCTGGGAAAGCCATCTTTGTTGGTGGCCAGGAACATGTGCAGATAATGGCGACAACAGTTGCCAGCACTACCAAACTGTTTGTGATTAGCTATTTATGAATGCTTCACTGACTAGTGTTCGCCCGTAGACCATGGTTTTGAGAGTTACAAGAATTTTTGTTGTTTTTTTTTCTATTTACTAGAGAGGTTTTTGCAATATAACTGATGCCTAGCCATAGCATTTCTTGGAGAATTATTGCCTTTTCAAATTACCCATTGCAATTTGTGGTTATTTATTTGTCATGTTACCATTTTAGTACAAACGTGTATGTTTTATTGGAGACTCATATGCAACAAGATGGCATTCATTATAGAGGTGCTGAAGTTTAGATTCCACTGTAAGATAGGAATAACTGGATGGTGTGCTAGTTACTACAGAAACGTGGGCTTGTGCAAGAATTTAATTTTGTTTTGTGACCCAAAATATTTAAAATGATGTTCAAGAGGTAGAGAAGGCATTTACAGGGGCGTTCCCTGATTACTGGGTGGCCTGCGAATAGCTTTAAAAAAACATAAGAGTTATGGTAGACTTATCTTTGTAAGCTTTCTTCGAGGTCTATAGGGTCCACAGGGATACCATAGGGATAATGTGGTTGGAGTGATCCAGCTCCCAGGATGCCCCAGGTCCTCCTCCACATATACCCCGCTTCTAGCCACAGGCAGTTTTGTAAACAAGCCCAAGGCAGGAGAAGAAAAGAGGAGAAGGAAGAACAATTGTACACCAGAAACACTCTCAGAAATGAGGGAATCAGTGACCGAAAGAAAAATGACCCAATGCAGCCAGGTGCGTCAGGGTGGGTGCTCTGTGGACCTCGAAGAAAAAGTTAACCAAGGTAAGTCTACAATAACTCTTTTCTTCTTCTTCAGGGTCCATAGGGATACACAGGAATACTATGGGGATGTCATACAGCAGTTCCCCCTAAGGGTGGGGACGCTCCTGAGCAGAAAAGGAGAACTTGTCACCCAAAAAAAGCATCCCAAGAAAGAGGCAAAAAGTATCAAAAGGTGTAGAACCTAAGATAAGTGTGGACAGAATACCACGTGGCTGCCTTGCATAATTGCTCAGCAGAGGCACCACGATGAAACGCCCACGATGGTCCCACAAACAGGGAGATCAGCCTGCGTGTAAGCCTGAGAGACAGTCAAAAGTAACCATCGAGCCAGTTTGTCTGTTAACTGGTCAGCCTCATTTGTGAAAATATGAGATATGGTAAGAACTTACCTTTGTTATCTCTATTTCTACGAAGTCCATGGGGTTCCACAGGATACCTTGAGGTATAGGTGATGACGTCAGGCATCGGGCACCATAGAGTTAAAGCTTTTAGCCTCCCAGGATGCACTAGATTCCCCCTCCTAAACCCCGCCCCCGAGCCAAGGCATCTCAGTTTCGTACCAAGCCATAGGCCGGAGGAGGAGAAGGAAGAGAGAGAAAAAAGATCTGGACACACACAAGAATCACATTCTCACCAGAGGGAGACGGAAAAACCGGTGACCAGAATAAAGCCCATCTGCAGCACAGGTGCGACAGGGCAGGAGACCTGTGGAACCCTATGGACTTCGTAGAAATAGAGATAACAAAGGTAAGTTCTTACCATATCTCATATTTTCTACATCAGGGTCCATAAGGTATCCACAGAATACCTTGGGGATGTCCCAAAGCAGTATCCTTTAAGGGTGGGGACGCTCCTGTGCTGAAAGGAGAATCCTCCGCCCGAAGGAAGCATCCTGAGAGGCAAAGGTGTCAAACGCGTAATACCTCACAAACGTATGGACAGAGGACCACGTGGCAGCCTTGCAGATCTGGACTGCAGAGGCACCACGTCGAGCTGCCCACGAAGGACCCACAGACCTAGTGGAATGAGCCCTCACAGAGGATGGAACCGGAAGGTCTTCATGAAGATAAGCTTCTGAAATTGCCATACGGATCCAACCTGCCAAAGTTTGCTTTGAAGCAGGCCAACCCTTTTTACGGAAGCCATAGAGGACAAACAAGGCGTCCGACTTCCTAAACGAAGAAGTGCGGTCAACATAAATCCTTAAGGCCCGCACAACGTCCAAAGTGGCCTTACCCACTGAAAGATCAGGTGAGTTAAAAGCCGGCACAACGATTTCCTCGTTGATATGGAAACTTGAAATAACTTTGGAAAGAAATTCAGGACGAGTGCGCAGCACTGCCCTGTTCCTATGAAAAATCAGGAAAGGGGGTCTTCAGGTGAGAGCCCCTAAGTCAGAAACACGTCTGGCTGAAGCAATGGCCAGAAGGAAAATTGTTTTAGCTGTCAGCCATTTAAAGTCCACTGAGCCCAGTGATTCAAACGGCGGTCCCTGGACAGCCCTCAGGACCACAGCTAAATCCCAAGGCGCCACCGGTGGAACAAAAGGCGGCTGAATACGAAGAACACCTTGCATAAAGGTGCGTACATGAGGGATTGCAGCAATCCTACGATGGAACCAGACTGACAGGGCAGACACCTGCACCTTCAGAGAAGCAAGGCGAAGCCCATGGTCTAGTCCCTCCTGTAGGAAAGCAACACTCTAGACAGACGGAACAACTCCCGAGGGGCATAACCTCTCGGTCGACACCACTGGAAGAACGTATGACACACACGATGGTATATCCATGCAGGTGGTTTCCAAGCTTTTAGCATAGTTTGTACCACAGAGCTAGAAAACCCCTTGGACCTTAACATGGCCGTCTCAACAGCCACGCCGTCAAAGACAGCAGAGTCAGGTCCGGGTGAAGACAAGGACCCTGTGACAGCAGGTCCGGTCGTAGCGGCAACCGTAGAGGAATGTCCTCGGACAGACTCTGAAAGTCTGAGAACCAGTGCCGCCTGGGCCATGCAGGAGCTATCAACAGGAGCGTCCCTCCTTCCTGTTTGAATTTCCGGATTACCCATGGAAGAAGGGAAAATGGAGGAAAGAGATAAGCAAACCGGCACGTCCATTGGATGGACAGAGCATCCACCAGACGCCTTTTCGTCTCTTGTTCGAGACCCGTACACCGGCAACTTGTTGTTGTGCCGTGACGTCATGAGGTCGATATCTGGAAGACCCCATCTGCCCACCAGAAGTTGAAAGACGTCCTGGTGCAGAGACCATTCCCCCGGTTGAACATCCTGGCGACTGAGAAAGTCCGCCTCCCAGTTGAGGACTCCCGGGATGAATACTGCTGATATGGCCGGGAGATTGCGCACTGCCCAGACAAGGATGCGGGACACCTCTACGAGTGCCGCCCGACTTCGGGTTCCTCCTTGCAGATTTATGTAGGCCACGGTGGTGGCGTTGTCCGACTGGACCTGCACGGGGTGACCTTGGAGAACCCAATGTGCCTGCTGGAGAGCATTGAAAACCGAGCGGAGTTCCAAGTGCCCTGGAACAAGTGTGGACCTGTGACAGCTCCCCAACCCCGAAGGCTGGCGTCCGTTGTTAACAGGACTCAGTTCGCCACCCAAAATGGACGACCCTTGTTGAGGTGGGTCGTCTGCAACCACCAGGCTAGAGACAGGCGAACCTCCGGAGTGAGCACCATCGTCTGGGACTTTAGACTCTGAGGCAGTCCATTCCATTTGGACAGGATCAATTGCTGCAGAGGTCTGGAGTGAAACTGGGCATATTTCACCATGTCGAATGCTGACATCATGAAGCCCAGTAACCTCATCGCCGAGTGCAGAGACACTCGGCGACTCTGCAGACAACTGCGCACCCTCAACTGTAAGGCAGAGATCTTTTCCCCCGTCACAAAGATCCTCTGCTGTCTGGAGTCCAATAAGGCTCCGAGGTGCAGAATCCTCTGAGACAGGATCAGGGTGAACTTTTGCCAGTTTATTCACCAGCCGTGACGTTGCAGTACTGCAATCGTCAGGTCCAAGTGGCGTAGAAGGAGCTCTGGAGATCCTGCTACCAACAGAAGGTCGTCTAGGTACGGCAACATGCGGACTCCCTCCAGCCGCAGGTAGGCTGCCATGACCGCCATGACCTTGGTGAACACTCGTGGTGCTGTCGTCAGGCCAAAAGGTAACGCCCGGAACTGTAAGTGATCGTTGCGGATTGCAAACCTGAGGAACTGTTGATGACTTAAAAGAATAGGGACATGCAGGTGAGCGTCCTGTATGTCCAATGACACCATGTAACCCCCAGGTTCCAACGCCAGAATGATGGACCGTAGGGTCTCCATCCGAAATCGCGGGACCCGCAAGGACTTGTTGAGGGCCTTGAGGTTGAGAATCGGACGGTACGACTCATTGGGTTTCTGCACCAAAAATAGATTGGAATAGAAACCCTGGCCCCTCTGGGAGAATAGAACAGGCACTATAACTCCAGCCTGGAGCATAGTGTGCAAAACCTTCCACAGTTCCAAGGCTTTGTTCCAGTCTAATGGAAGGCCCGTGGTGAAGAACCGGGATGGGGGCCTGTGCCGAAAGGAGAGCGCATACTCGTGAGAAACCACCACGTGAACCCAAATTGTCTGTCGTGGTTATCTACCAACACTGGGTGAACAGCAACAGACGGCCTCCCACTTTGGGATCCCCAAAGGGAGGCCCGGACCGTCAGGCCGCAGGTTTGTCATCTGACTTAGGGTCCGGACGTCTGGTACTCCAGGCCTGTTTCCTGGGCTTGGCCGATTTTTGGGGGCCAGCCTGTCGGGGAAAAGACTGTGCTTTAGGCCTACCTGGGCCCTGTAAGGCCAAAAGGACGACGTACCCGAACTGGAAGGGACCGCAGCAGACGGGAGACATGCAGATTTGGCTGCCGCCAGTGTGGGTACAATTTTGTCCAGATCAGGACCAAATAGGATTTCACCGTTAAAAGGCAAAGCTTCTAAGTCCTTTTTGGAATCAGCGTCCGCCTTCCAAGATCGCAACCATAAGGTGCGATGAGCAGCAACAGCTGCCGAAGATTCATTGATGTAAGTGGCCGAATCCCGGAGATTGCCTACCAACTCGGCCTGTTCAGCCGAACAGTCGGAATTAAAAAGACGTCTCCAAACTATCAGCCCAGCGCTCCATAGCTCTGGCTACCCAACATACGGCCATAGCCGGTCTGGATGCTCCCCTGCGAGGGAATAAATGGACTTTAGGCAGATCTCCACCTTGCGGTCCGTAGCACCCTCAATAACTAAAGCTGTGCGGACTGGCCGAATAAGGCCAGGAATATAAACCTTGGACTTAGCGTCCGACTCTTTAGTACGGAGAGGTTCTTGGTCAGATAGATCCAGAATCTCACCATCATCGGACGTCACGTCGTCATCCTCATAAGGAGCAGACAGAGACGCCACAGGCCGCAACACAGACTCCCCTTGTAATACGTCTGACAAATGCTGTACCGAATTTGTCAGTGAATTAACCCACGCAGGCTCCTGTGAAACCTGGGGAAGGGAAATAGGGAGACTGTGTGGTACCATCAGTTGTCTCGGAAACCCCTGCATGGGTGACGACACCACTGACGGCTGGGACAATCCCATCTGGGAAAACGCAGGTTGCGGAGCTAACTGGCCCACCAGGGTTGTAAGCGCTTTAGCGAAACAAGCCCAGGGAGGTTCCTGTATCGGAGCCGTGACAGTAATTTTCCAAGCCAATAAATAGCACTGCCGACATAGCCCCTCCGCGTTACCCTCCCCCTCCGCTATTGGTACATGGCACTTAGTACACATAAGCTGGAGAGGAAATTCTCTCTTAGACATGATGGTAAGTATGTGACCCCTCTCACTGATACTCGTTAGTATAGTGGGAGAACCACCCTGCAATCACCGCACCGCAAGGTCTTTAGCAATAGAGGAGCAGGGACAGTAAAATGGCTGACAGTAGAAAGTGAAAGTACAGGCAGCAGACGCTAGCAGAAGTCACATACGATGCAGAAGAAATTAATCCCTGCACTATCAGCGCTGTTCCTCAACTACGCATACACAAAGCCTGGTAGGACACAGCGCTGCATACACAGACCTGTTTCAACGGAGGAGAGGTATGCCGGGGGACCCAGATCGCGATGCCACAGTCAGCAGCTCCAGCAGCGTTCACCATACAAAGATGGCCACCGAGGAGCAGAGAGGAGGCCGGCCTGGGGGAGGAGCGCTGCCACAGGGCCAATCAGCAGCGCAGAGAGGGCTGTGTGCAGCGGGGGAGGCGCCGGCTGTGTACAGGGAAGGCGCGCTCCACTGGCATGCAATTAAGCCCTGGGACGCCGAAGCACTACCGCTCAGCTGCGGTCCATTGTCCCAGGGGGGTAGTGGAAGCGCAGGTTAGTTACCTGGCTCCACGCTGCAGCCAGTCCCCAGGGAGCCCTCTGCCTGGGGACTTTGGACCATGTGTTCAGCAGGGACCCACCGCGGGACCCCGCTGCTTACCTGCTGCCCCTTGAATCCGGCCATGGTCTGAAACATCTGGGGTCACCGCTAGCCGTGACCCCAGATGCTTACCAGCATCCCTGGATCAGAACCGGCGTTCTGGTACCGGCGGGGTGTAGGGGAGACAGCATGGACGTCAGTAGTGACGGTCCATGCTGTACTTCCAGAAAACTTCAGGGGCTATACTTAGCCCCCCTCTAAACAGGTGCTCCGACTCAGAGCCGGGCACCAACGAAACTGAGATGCCTTGGCTCGCGGGCGGGGTATAGGAGGGGGACCCTAGTGCATCCTGGGAGGCTGAAAACCTAACTCTATGGTGCCCGATGCCTGACGTCATCACCTATACCCCCAAGGTATCCTGTGGATACCCTATGGACCCTGATGTAGAAAAGAATATAACACAAAAAGAGCATCTGATTTTCTAAGAGAGTCTGTACGATCCACAAAGATACGGAGAGCACAACCCACATCCAAGGAGGCTTCACCTTCAGAAAGGTCTGAAGACTGAAAAGCTAGAACCACAATCTCTTCATTCACATGAAAACAGGAAGGTAACCCACCCTTGTACGGAGAATAGCTTTATCCTGGTGAAAAATAAAGAAAGGGGGAGCGACAAGAAAGCGCTGCCAAATCAGAGACTCTACGTGCAGAAGAGATAGCGAGGAGAAAAAAAGTGTCTTCGCTGTCAACCATTACTGAGTCCAGAGGTTCAAATGGGGAACTTGCAGCCCCTTGAGAACCAAGGAAAAATACCACGGTGCCACCAGTGGGACAAAGGGTGGCTGAACTCAGAGAACACCTTGTAAAAAAACGCTAACATCCTTCAGAGAAGCAATCCTTCGCTGGAACCAGACTGACAAAGCAGAAACCTGTACTCTCAGGGTGGCTAGGCAGAGACCGAGGTCTAACCCAGCCTGGAGAAAGGCAAGTATCCGGGAAACCCTAAAAACCCTAGGGTCATACTTTCTGTGGGAACACCATTGACCAAAGAATGTCAAACTCTAATACATGCGGGTAGAGGAAGGTTTTCGTGCCCGAATCACAGAACTGGAGAAACCTTTTGCTCTTAAGATGGAAGACTCAAGAGCCACACCGTCAAAGATAGACTGCGTAAGTCCGGATACAGGCAGAGGTCCTGCGCTAACAGATCCAACCACAGAGGAAGAGGAAATGGAGTGTCTATGGCTAGATTCCGTATGTCGGAGAACCTATGGCGTCTGGACCAAGCAGGAGCTACTAGTACCTTTGGTAGGAGGGAAATCGGAGGAAAGAGATACGCCAGCTTGAAGTCCCATCTCACTGTCAGTGCATCCATGAATGCGGCTGAGGAGTCACTGGTCCTGGACCCGTACCTGGGAACCTTGTGATTGTGACGTGAGGCCATGAGGTCTAGGTCTGGTAGGCTCCATTTGTTCACCAGGAGTTGAAAAAACCCCAGGTGGAGAGCCCACTCTCCGGCTGGTATGTCCTGACGACTTAGGAAGTCCGCTTCCCAGTTGAAGACTCCCGAGATTAATATTGCCGAGATATCCGGAAGATGGCGTTATGCCCAGATCAGGTGGTTTGTCACTTCCCTCATGGCTGCATGACTTTTCGTGCCTCTTTGATGATTGAGATAGGCTATTGTGGTCGCGTTGTCGGACTGGATCTGGACCAGCCTACCCTGGAGCAGGTCCTGTGCCATGACAAGTGCTTTGTATACTGCTTGAAGCTCCAGAATGTATATGGGCAGATGACTTTCCTGATTTGTCCATCTTTCCTGAAAGGTGTGATGACCTGTCACTACCCCGCCATCCACAAAGACTGGTGTCCGTGGTGAGAAGCACTGAATTTGGAATCCAGAATGGGTGACCTTTGTCCAGATGATCCTTTTGTAGCCACCACAAGAGAGAGACAAACCTCCGGAGTGAGAAGGATCCTCTGGGACCTTATTAGATGATACTGTCTGTTCCATCGAGAGATAACAACTTGTTGCAGAGGCCTGGAGTAGAACTGAGCATATTCCACCATGTCGAAGGTGGATATCATTGACCCCAGGACTTGCATCGCTGATCGAATGGATACCCTTCGATTGTGTAGCAATTTGCGTACTCGCAATCTTATCCTCTGGCAGAAACCCCCTTTGTGTCTGAGAATCCAGAAGTGTCCCCAGATTTACCATCCGCTGTGTTGGAGAAAGAAAGGATTTCTTCCAATTGATGATCCAGCAGTGCGTCTGTAGGCAGGCAATGGTCAGTTGGAAAAGGTGTTGTAGAACAGCTGGAGACTGTGCAACTATCAGAAGGTCGTCCAGGTATGGTAGTATTCCAATTCCCTGACGCAGGCCATCATAATCGCCATTATTTTAGTGAAGATCCAAGGGGCTGTTGATCGACCAAAGGGCAATGCCTGAAATTGGTAATGTTGTTGCAGGACAGCAAAACCATAGAGATTGTTGGTGGGATGGTGTAATAAGCACATGCAGACATGCATTCTGAATGTCCAGGAAAGCCATAAAATCACCAGGTTCCATACCCAAAATAATTGACCAAAGAGTTTCCATATGAAACTTGGGTCATGGATAAACTTGTTTAGGGTTTTCAGATTCAGAATAGGACTATGAGACCCATTCGGTTTCTGAACCTAAAATAACAACCCCTTTCTTGTTGAAACACAGGAACCATCCCGGTTGCCAATGCCTTGATAGAATCCGACGGGGGAGTAGTGCAAAAAAAGCTTCTAGGGAGGATGCCTCCAGAAAGTGAGGGGATACCTCTGAGAGATCACTTCCCGGACCCAGGCATCTGTTGTTGTTTGATGCCAGTAGTCCGCAACTGAAGAAGTCTACTCCCCCCCCACCCCTCTCCAGGAGGCCCACCCCATCAGGCCGTGGGTTTGTCATCCGGCTCTCTTAGCTTTGCCGCTTGGTGGTCCTGCGGGAACTACACGGTCTGGAGGAAGGCTGTCCTTTTGCTCTTCCCTGAGGGTGAAAAGACCTGAGGCTACCAGAGTAGCCACTATGGGGGGGGGGGGCGATGTTGATTAGCGACGGGAGGGAGCTCTCAAACCTATTCAATACACCGCGCTGTTCGGGCGGGCTACAAATTTCTTCTCACACCCCCCTAGGGATGCAAGGAGAAATCCGATCAAAGTGCCGGTCGCGCAGCTGTTTTTCTGCATAGCACAGTGCTAACAGCCGTGCGCCCAGCACTTTGGACAGAGAATGCCGGTTACCGAGCCTTAACACCCTTAAGGCGCGATAACCAGCATTCTCCGACCACATAGCGCACTGAATTGAATAGCTCTGGGAGCTCGCTCCTGGCGCTATTCAATTTGCGTTGAATTGAATTCCCCCCTAAGTTATCCAATTCTGCTCCAAAAAGTAGGTTTCCATAAAAAGGTAAAGATTCCAGAGCCTTCTTGACCCTGTATCTGCTTACCAGGACCTTACCCAAAAAAAGCTCTACGAGCCACAATGGAGGCTGCCGATGCTTTAGAAGCTTTTGCAGCTTCTCCCAGATAGGAGGCTGATTCCTGTATGTGGGAGAAATGTTAGCTGTTCTCTGGTAGCATTTGGTAGAGTATCTTCCAATACCCCTGTCCATTCTTTAACAGCATAGGATACCCAAGCCCCAGCCATAGCTGGTCGAGTAACAGCTCCAGACATTGAAAATACTGCTTTAAGACATGTTTAAATGTTTCTAATCTGTAGGATCTTTAAGAGATGATGCTGTCTGAATAGGCAACGTAGCACTCCTGATTTAATGTGTCATATGAGTATACACAGTAGGAGTGATTTCCCATTTAGTACATTCAGTAGCTGGGAAAGAATACCAGTGTTTAACCCAGAAATTTTTTCCAGCCAGGTGGCATCAAAAAGTAGCCGGGTGGGGGCCTACGCAATTATGTGCGCCGGGAAAAGGAGTATCTCCCTTACCAATCCAGCCCGACAGGTCTCAGGCTGCCCCCCCACTGGCTCTCAGTCAAACGTGCCCATTATGCAGTGCCCCCAGACAGGTCCCTTATTGTAGTGCCCCCAGGCTTAAATAGTGCCCCCAGACTGGCCCCTTAGGCAGTACCCCCAAGCTTAAATAGTGTCCCTTATGCAGTGCCCCCAGGCTGGCCCCTTATGCAGTGCCCCCAGGCTGGCCCCTTATGCAGTGCCCCCAGTAGCAGCCCCCTATACAGTGTCCCCAGTAGCAGCCCCCCTATACAGTGTCCCCAGTAGCAGCCCCTCTATACAGTGTCCCCATTAGCAGCCCCCTATACAGTGTCCCCAGTATCAGAACCCTTTATACAGTGCCCCCAGTAGCAGCACCCTTTATACAGTGCCCCCAGTAGCAGCACCCTTTATACAGTGCCCCCAGTAGCAGCGCCTTTTATACAGTGCCCCCCAGTAGCAGCAGCCTTTATACAGTGCCCCCAGTAGCAGCACCCTTTATACAGTGCCCCCAGTAGCAGCACCCTTTATACAATGCCCCCAGTAGCAGCACCCTTTATACAGTGCCCCCAGTAGCAGCACCCTTTATACAGTGCCCCCAGTAGCAGCTCCATGATACAGTGCCCCAGTAGCAGCCCCATGATACAGTGCCCCCAGTAGCAGCCCCATGATACAGTGCCCCCAGTAGCAGCCCCCTTTATACAGTAATGCATACTCACTAAAGAAAACAAAATTAGACAACTTACCTGATCCCTGCTCCAGCCGACGACCGTCGCTGTCCGCTGCTCCTGGCCCGCTCTGCACTATGGGAGAGACGTCATGACATCTCTCCCATCAACCGTTGCGGAGGGAGCTCATGAGTGAGCTCTAGCCGGCTCCCTCCGTGGCCGCAGCAGCCAATCAGAGTCTGTATGACTCATCGGCTGGCTGCGCTGCTATGACAAACACACAGCTGCCGCTGGCGGCTGTGTGTTTGTTTCTGTGTAGGGCAGAACGCTACTCACTGCGGTCTGCCCTACACCTGTGGGGCCCTGGGGACACTAGCAAAGGGTGTGGGCCCATTTGCAATGCACCGGCTGCACCGCCGCTAGTTCTAAGTGCAGCTCAACTGCCGGGCGGTGGGGTATTTTTGCCGGGCGGACCGCCCGACAAATAAAGTGTGGGGAGAACACTGGATACAAAGATGCTAATCTTTTCATAATATGGAACCGTTTACTCCATATGCCTCTTTCTTAAGTTCAGTGAGCTGCTCAGATTTAGGAAAACTCAGCTTTTACCACCTTCTGGTGTTAAACACTGGTGCCTTCTGTCTAGGAGCCGGCTCATCATCCTGTATATTTAGGATTGATTTGACCACCCTCACTAAAGAAAGGACATCCACTGTAGAAGGATGGTCCTCCTCTCCCGAAAAATACCCTGGAGAAGAACCCGGCACATCATCCGATTCCACTGATGATGCGTCTGAATCTACATGGCGAGCAGACTGATAAAAAGATAACGTCCGCTTAGGCGCCTTAGTGACTACCAGACAGTTCGCAACATCCGATTGAGCCATACTCTCCAGGAAGGATGTGTATAGGGGGGACAAACATAGCATGCTGTGGATATCCCATTAAGAGGAGGCAGCATGGAAGTAGCCAAACAATGCACTAGCTGCATTATCACCTGAGACAAGGAGGACACCCAAGATGGCTCCTGTACAGGGGCTGGTAGACTGGACTGGTGAGGTGGTTCTTTATAACAGACAGCAGACAACCATCCTGTATATATTCCTGAGGGGACGAGTCCGCCAAACAAGATTTACATGAAATCAGCACAGGGGCCTCAACCTCCTGTTTCCTTTTACCTTTTGACATATTAATTATAAAAGGTAACAATGCAATGTAATGTGACGGTCTTCACAAATAACTAGTAAATGTGAAGTACAAAAGGAAAACCCCCACCCACCTGTAACAGAGGGATAAGGAGAAAAACAGTGATAGTTATAACTGACAGTCAGAAATAAAAGGCAGTATCAACACAGCACTAGCAAACTGTCACATACAATGCATACGTAATTTACTTGCAATAGACACTGAATCAACTACTCAAACACGAGGCTTGGTAGGATATAGAGCTCTATATACCTGACCCAGAGGAGAGGTATACAGGGAGACTGACCCAAAACCTCCTAAGACCAAACAGCTTCAGCAGAGCATAGACAGTGGACTGTGAGCATCTCATATGCACGAGGAGGGTAGGAGAAGCAACCGAGACGCGGGAAAACCTTTGATGCATCTGCGACTGGGTCGGGGGAGAAGCTGTCGTGGGAGAGCCTACCTGCCCTAAGCTGCGTCAACCGGCCGGGTACGCTGGCCTCATGGCAGCAGAAGCGTCTGCTGCCGATCCCTGGCGTCAGACGATTAGGCTCCGGTGGTCTAGTTAGGGAGCGGACGGCCACTCACTACAGCGGCTTCCGGTGCGTCTCCAGCGCCAGAAGCATAGACTGCCATGCGCGATTCCCCGTAAGCGAGGCATCACCTTACTCAACATATCCGTGAATCCGGTTGCAGTTTTGTTTTATTCTGCAGACCCATTGCAGCTTAAATTATACTTTTAAAGTGTATGCCTAATCAAAATGTCAGTGCAATAACAAAAAGGAAAATACAAAACACACCTCTGCCCGAGAATGAGATATGTGCTTTATGACTGTACGTGTGTATTGGGGTCAGCATGTGTGCATTGCACAGTTTATGGGGAACATATATAACAGAGTATCAGCATCAAAGCTAGCTTGTCATGAGATAGAAAACACTTTAGGTGCCATGGCAACTAAGCTATTAGGGAATGAAAATAACTGCAATAGTCAAAGTTATTGCAGTTACCTATAATTTTCAAGCCTGCTATCGTAACTCTCCATATAGTTACCTTAAGATCAAGATGAACAATATTGTTTTGATGTAGAAAGGTTACTCCTTCAATGATCTGCCGAAGTAGTCTACTTATCTGTCTGTCACAAAGGTTATCATTTCTGTCTGGTGAACAAAGATGAAATATCTCTCCACCTGCAGCACTAGAGCAAAAAGGCCGCAGAAGTTAATGGGATCAAAATGTACAGCACAGCATTATATACCAGTACAACAACTATAAAGATGATGGAGATGCACCAATAACATTGATCACTCACTTTTGTTAATTTATTTGCTAAAAAGGCTAAACTCAAACATTGAAATAATTATATATGAAATTTAAATTCATGACTCCAATATAAACTACAAGATAGGTTATATACTGTACTTACTATTCTAAAACTAAAATGATTTCATGGCTAGTTTCATAGACTTCATGGAGATTCACAATGTGTATATTTGATTTTGCTAGTTCCAGAACCGCAATTTCATGGATTATCTCTGGTCGGCAGTCTTTCCCTCTCCTTCTTTTTTTCAAAAATTTGGCAGCAAATTCTCTCCCAGTAGCGTTCTCTGTGCATCGTCGAACCACTGCAAACTTACCCCTGTAGAAAGCAGAATAGCATTAAACTCCACAATAAGACAAAAATAATAGGGTAAATGACAAATACCACAGAGTCAATAATACCATGTACAGGAGGCAAAGTAAAAATGTGTACATTTGTGGTATAGAATTTAGACAAAATTCCACTGGGACTAGAGACTGATGTGGATGATTAAATACCCCCTGTACAGTGCTGCCTAATACTGCGCTATATGAACAAAATACCACCACCTGGTATCGGATGATAGTTTTACGCGCTCCCAGGCTTGTTCAAATATGCATGCATTTCGGTGACCAGAAGTCAACTTTTAAAAAGTATTTAAACCATTCTATTTTAGGGTGTCAAGTCAATTTTGCGAGTTTGCAAAAGCAAGTTTGTTTCATGAAACTCAGACATCGCACGAATGCGCGCGCCCAATACATGAGAGAGACAGTTAGAAATATCAATTTGCAATGCGGTTTTGTGATCTTTCTACAAAAAAACGACATTGGAGAAGTGCATTTAAACGTGCAGAAACCATTCTGAACCCCAAAAAAATTACAACTGAGGTACAAGGAACATATGGATGGCTGTTAGCAGCCATAAGGAAAACACTGGAGGCTCTTAAATGGTGTCAAATAGTTGATTTTTGCACTTTCATTAATTGTGGATAAATGATAGCGTGCAAGTGTTTATTATGAAATTAGTCTTTCCAGCATTTTGGGGTACGGAAAAATGTCTCTATAGTAATATTTCAGTGTTTTTGTAGAAGTTTGTAAAGAGTTGGAGTCAAACACTTTTCTCATCTGCAAGTTCAAAAACCTGTCCCACATCATTTACACCTCCACATACAGTACCTGTCCCACATCATTTACACCTCCACATACAGTACCTGTCCCACATCATTTACACCTCCACATACAGTACCTGTCCCACATCATTTACACCTCCACATACAGTACCTGTCCCACATCATTTACACCTCCACATACAGTACCTGTCCCACATCATTTACACCTCCACATACAGTACCTGTCCCACATCATTTACACCTCCACATACAGTACCTGTCCCACATCATTTACACCTCCACATACAGTACCTGTCCCACATCATTTACACCTCCACATACAGTACCTGTCCCACATCATTTACACCTCCACATACAGTACCTGTCCCACATCATTTACACCTCCACACACCTGTCCCACATCATTTACACCTCCACATACAGTACCTGTCCCACATCATTTACACCTCCACACACCTGTCCCACATCATTTACACCTCCACATATCTGTCCCACATCATTTACACCTCCACACACCTGTCCCACAAATTTTACACCTCCACACACCTGTCCCACATCATTAACCTCCACATACCTGTCCCACATAATTTACACCTCCACACACCTGTCCCACATCATTTACACCTCCACACACCTGTCCCACACAATTTACACCTCCACATTCCTGTAGCACATCATTTACACCATTATTGGGATTTTTAGAGAATTCACCTGAAAACAGGCAGGTCTTTATTGGTGAAACAATGCTATTTAAACCCCTCCAAGTGCATGATTATTCATTGTGAGGGGTGTACCCAAAGTTCTGCACTATTCCATGACATTTTTACCTTAAAATAAAGATTTTTCACTACCTTTTCTCTTAAAAATAAACAAATGCAAATTTCCTCTTAAAGATCAATGCGAGTTTGGAATTGGACTGCAAATGTAATTCGCGGTGCAAGTTCCCCATGAGAATGGCTCGTAGGAACCAACTCGCACCTAACTGGATTTACCCCTAAATGTTTTTTTGTATCAATTATTTTTCTTATCATCCAAGCTTCATGACCCTGTTATTTGTTATTTTACTACTGCCTTCAGGTTAGAGGTCCAATTGCTTGACGCTCCGCTTGTTTGCTTGTGACACTGGGCACGTTGATAATCATACCGACGCCTACCTTAATGCCGACGCCAGAATACAGAAGGACGCCAGCCCGAACGAGGGGGCGTCTTAGCTGTTCGCCATGGGGGGGGGTTAGGTTTATGTAGCATAGCGGGGTTAGCGGTCGGTTGGTTAGCGATCGGTTTCTGAGGTTAGGCACTAAGGGCCGAATTCAATTCAATGCGAAGATGAATAGCTGTGGGAGGGAGCTCCCGCAGCTATACAGTACACCACGATGTTTGGGCGGGCTAAAGGTTTTCTTCTCGAACCCCCCTGGGGATGCAAGCAGAAATACGACAAAAGTGCAGGGCACACGCTACTCTTTGCTGGCTTAGCGCGGTGCTAACAGCTGCGCGCCCGGCACTTTAGTCGGAGAATGGAGGTTCTCGCGCCTAAAAAAAGGAGATTTATGGTAAAACTTACCTTCGTTAACTATTTCGTCAAAGTCCATAGGGTCCACAGGGAGACATTGCGGTGCAGGCGAGACCTAGAGGACTGAACACCAACAGCACAGCTTTTCAATCCCAGGATGCTCCGGTCCTTCCCCTATACCCGGCCCACAGCCTAAGGGCACTTCAGTTTTGTCAACAAGCCCAAGGCAGGAGCAGGACAGGAGAGAAGAAAGAGTGGTACCCTGAGGAATCACTCTTACGCAGAGAAGGAAACAAGTGACCAAGAGAAGAGGCCCATAGAAGCCAGATGCTACTGTACAAATAATAGCTACTGTAAGAGAGTAAATGGATTTATGACAAGCTTCTATACGTCTATCTGTAGTCTCCTTGAAGAAAGTTGCAGTATGAATGGGTAATGCGGCATTTTTAACCTGACGTGTTACATGAGAATCCACTGCTGGGGCAACTTCCCATTTAGTGCAATCAGTAACTGGAAGAGGGGTAAAAGGAACTGAACAGTTTTGGAATTTGAAACCTTTTACCAGGCATTTTCCATGCTTCACTCATGTGATCAGATAGCTGGTCCGATAGAGGGAATTCTGGTAAAACTACTTTTTGTCGTTTAAAAAGTGCATTATTTTTCTTAGGAGCAGATTCATCCTCTTCTATTTGTAACATAGATTTTATAGCTCTCACAAGAGCAGGTATATTTAGTTTAGAGGATGGCTCTTCTACTGAGACGGAGTCAGAGTGAAAGAAGTCTTCTGCCTCCCTAGATGATATATCAGAATCAGATAACTGAGTGGACTAGGAAGATAACAGAGCACGTTTACTAGATTTAGTAGGCAAAGGCTTACTTTTACAGCATTTGCTGAAAAACTGTAGAGGTATTAGCCAAACTCTGTACTGAGTTAGACAGTACGTCTACCCAAGTGGGAGGCACAGGATTTGCAGGGAGTACCTACTGTGGCCATCCCACAAGGGGAGACACCATGGGAACTGCTATGTGGTACGCAAGTTTTGCCAGCATCTGTGAAAAAGCCACCCAGGCTGGGTCCTGAGGGAGACACACCAGGGCTGAGGGGCCTGGGGCTGTGTAGCAATTAGTACAAAGACCATCCTAAGTGAGGTCCTCTGGGCTAAGCCTGCTGAGCAGGACTTACCGGCCAACAGAGGAGGCTGCTTGTTATTCTTTCCTCTGCCAGACATAGCCACAAGAATAATATGAGATATGGTAAGAACTTACCCCTGTTATCTCTATTTCTACGAAGTCCATAGGGTTCCACAGGATACCTTGGGGTATAGGTGATGACGTCAGGCATCGGGCACCATAGAGTTAAAGCTTTCAGCCTCCTAGGATGCACTAGGGTCGACCTCCTAAACCCCGCCCCCGAGCCAAGGCATCTCAGTTTCGTACCAAGCCATAGGCCGGAGGAGGAGAAGGAAGAGAGAGAAAAAAGATCTGGATACACACAAGAATCACATTCTCACCAAAGGGAGACGGAAAAACCGGTGACCAGAGCAAAGCCCATCTGCAGCACAGGTGCGACAGGGCGGGAGTCCTGTGGAACCCTATGGACTTCGTAGAAATAGAGATAACAAGGGTAAGTTCTTACCATATCTCATATTTTCTACTTCAGGGTCCATAGGGTATCCACAGGATACCTTGGGGATGTCCTAAAGCAGTATCCTTTAAGGGTGGGGACGCTCCTGTGCTGAAAGGAGAATCCGCCGCCCGAAGGAAGCATCCTGAGAGGCAAAGGTGTCAAACGCGTAATGCCTCACAAAAGGTATGGACAGAGGACCACGTGGCCGCCTCGCAGATCTGGACAGCAGATGCACCACGTCGAGCTGCCCACGAAGGACCCACAGACCTAGTGGAATAAGCCTTCACAGAAGGAGGAACCGGCAGGCCTTCATGAAGATAAGCTTCTGAAATTGCCATACAGATCCAGGCTTCCAAAGTCTGCTTTGAAGCAGGCCAACCCTTTTTACGGAAGCCATAGAGGACAAACAAGGCGTCCGACTTCCTAAACGAAGAAGTGCGGTCAACATAAGTCCTTAAGGCCCGCACAACATCCAAAGTGGCCTCACCCACAGAAAGGCCAGGTGAGTTAAAAGCCGGAACAACCATTTCCTCGTTAACATGAAACCGGGAAATAACTTTGGGAAGAAATTCAGGTTGAGTGCGTAGCACTGCCCTGTTCCCATGAAAAATCAAGAAAGGGGGTCTACAAGAGAGAGCCCCTAAATCAGAAACGCGTCTGGCCGAAGCTATGGCCAGAAGGAAAACAGTCTTAGCTAAGCCATTTAAGATCCACTGAGCCCAGTGGTTCAAACGGCGGTCCCTGGAGAGCCCTCAGGACCACAGCCAAGTCCCAAGGCGCCACTGATGGAACAAATGGCGGCTGAATTCGCAGAACACCTTGCATAAAGGTGCGCACATCAGGGATTGTAGCAATCCTACGATGAAACCAGACAGACAGAGCAGAAACCTGCACTGTCAAAGAAGCAAGGCGAAGCCCATGGTCTAGTCCCGCTTGTAGGAAGGCTAGCACTCTAGACAGACGAAACTCCCGCGGTGCATAACCTCTCGGTCGACACCACTGGAAGAACGTATGCCACACGCGGAAGACTGTTTCCGAGCTCTTAGCATGGTTCGCACTACAGAGCTGGACCTCAACATGGCAGTCTCAACAACCACGCCGTCAAAGACAGTTGAGTCAGGTCCGGGTGAAGACAAGGACCCTGTGACAGAAGGTCCGGTCATAACGGTAACCGCAGAGGACTGTCCACGGACAAACCCTGCAGGTCTGAGAACCAGTGCCGTCTGGGCCATGCGGGAGCTACCAACAGGAGCGTCCCTCCTTCCTGTTTGAATTTCCAGATCACTCGCGGAAGAAGGGAAACCGGAGGAAACAGATACGCGAACTGGAACGTCCACCGGACGGACAGAGCATCCACCAGAGATGCCTTTTCGTCTCTGGTGCGAGACCCGTACACCGGCAACTTGTTGTTGTGCCGTGACGCCATGAGATCGATTTCTGGAAGACCCCACCTGTCCACCAGTAGTTGAAAAACGTCCGGGTGCAGAGACCATTCCCCCGGATGAACGTCCTGGCGACTGAGAAAGTCCGCCTCCCAGTTTAGCACTCCCGGGATGAAGACTGCTGATATGGCCGGAAGATTGCGCTCCGCCCATACCAGAATTCGGGACACCTCTACGAGAGCCGCCCGACTTCGGGTTCCTCTTTGCCGGTTTATGTAGGCCACGGTGGTAGCGTTGTCCGACTGGACCTGCACTGGGTGACCTTGGAGAACCCGGTGTGCCTGCTGGAGAGCATTGAAAACTGCTCGGAGTTCCAAGATGTTTATTGGAAGCTCTGTTTCTGCCGGAGTCCACCTGCCCTGGAACAAGTGTGGACCCGAGACTGCTCCCCAGCCCCGAAGACTGGCGTCCGTTGTTAACAGGATCCAATTAGCCACCCAGAACGGATGACCCTTGTTGAGATGGGTCGTCTGCAACCACCAGGCAAGAGACAGGCGAACCTCCGGAGTAAGCACCATCGTCTGGGACTTTAGGCTCTGAGGCAGTCCATTCCATTTGGACAGGATCAGGTGCTGCAGAGGTCTGGAGTGAAACTGGGCATATTCCACCATGTCGAAAACCGACACCATGGAACCCAGTAACCTCATCGCCGAGTGTAGAGACACCCGGCGGCTCTGCAGACAACTGCACACTCGCAACTGCAAGGAAGCCGCCATGACCGCCATCACCTTGGTGAAAACACGTGGTGCTGTCGCCAGGCCAAAAGGTAACGCCCGGGAACTGAAAGTGGTCGCTGCGGATTGCAAACCTGAGGAACTGTTGATGGCGCAAAAGAATAGGGACATGCAGGTAAGCGTCCTGTATGTCCAACGACACCATATAGTCCCCAAGTTCCAGCGCCAGAATGATGGACCGCAGGGTCTCCATCCGAAACTTCGGTACCCGCAAAGACTTGTTGAGAGCTTTGAGGTTGAGTATCGGACGATACGACCCATTGGGTTTCTGCACCAAAAAGAGATTGGAATAGACACCCTGGCCCTTCTGGGAGAATGGAACAAGCACTATAACTCCAGCCTGGAGCATAGTGTGCAAAACTTTCCGCAGTTCCAAGGCTTTGTTCCGGTCTGATGGTAGACCCGTGGTGAAGAATCGAGACGGGGTCTGTGCCGGAAGGAGAGGGCGTACCCGTGAGAAACCACCTCGAGAACCCAAGTGTCCGTTGTGGTGACCGACCAACACTGGGCGAACTGCATCAGACGGCCTCCCACTTTGGGATCCCCCAAAGGGAGGCCCGGACCGTCAGGCCGCAGGCTTGTCATCTGGCTTAGGAGCCGGACGCCTGGTACTCCAGGCCTGCTTCCGGGGCTTGGACGATTTTTGGGGGCCAGCCTGTCGGGGAAAAAATTGTGCTTTAGGCCTACCCTGGGCCCTGTAAGGCCGACGTACCTGAGCTGGACGGAACTGCAGCAGACGGGAGACATGCTGATTTGGCTGCCGCCAGCGTGGCGACAATTTTGTCCAGATCTGGACCAAATAGGACTTCTCCGTTAAAGGGCAAGGCTTCCAGGCCCTTCTTGGAATCAGCGTTCGCCTTCCAAGATCGCAACCATAACGTGCGACAAGCCGCCACAGCAGCCGAAGAAATCCGTGAGGTCAGGTTACTGATATCCAAAGCCGCTTCATTAACATAAGTGGCCGAATCCCTGAGACTGCCTATCAACTCGGTCTGTTCAGCCGAACAGTCGGAATCGAAGGACGCCTCTAATGTATCTGCCAAGCGCTCCATAGCTCTGGCAACCCAATAAATGGCCATAGCCGGCCTAGCTGCCCCCCCCGCAAAGGAATAAATGGACTTTAGGCAGATTTCCACCTTACGGTCCGTGGCATCCTTTAAGGAGGACATGGAGGGCATGGGCAACGTGGCACTTCGGACCAGGCGTGTTACATGGGAATCCACCTGTGGCGGAGATTCCCACTTGGCAAAATAATTGTCCGCAAGCGGATACGCCACTGCTAACCGCCTTTGAGGCTGATACCGTTTGCCTGGCTGTTTCCACGCTTCCTCTAGGTGGTCCACTAATTGCCCCGAAAGAGGAAACACTGTGGCATCTCCCTTAACATCCTTGAAAAAGGCGTATATGGATTTTGATACCGGAGGCTCCTCATCCTCAATAACTAAAGCAGTACGGACTGCACGAATAAGGCCAGGTATATAAACCTTAGACTTAGTGTCCGACTCTTTAGGACGGGGAGGTTCCTGGTCAGAAAGATCCAGAATCTCCCCATCATCGGACGTCCCGTCGTCATCCTCATAAGGAGCAGACAGAGACACCACCGGCCGTTTGTGAGGCCGCATCACAGACTCCCCTTGCAACACTTCTGACAACTGCTGTACAGAGCTTGTTAACGAATTAACCCACGCAGGCTCATGAGAGACCTGAGGAGGGGAAAAAGGGAGACTGTGGGGTACCATCAATTGTCTCGGGAAACCCTGCATGGGTGACGACACCACTGACTGCGGGGACAATCCCATCTGAGTGAAGGCAGGCGGCGGAGCTAACTGGCCCACGAGGGTTGTAAGCGCTTTGGCGAAACAAGCCCAGGGCGGCTCCTGTACCGGAGCCTGTGACCGTAATCGGCCGCGTCAATGAATAACACTTCCGACATAGCCACTCCGCGCTACCGTCCCCCTCCGCTATAGGTACCTTGCATGTAGTACATAAAAGCTGGAGAGGAAAGTCACTTTCAGACATAATGGTAAGTATGTGACCCCTCTCACTGATACTCGTTAGTATAGTGTGAGACCACCCTGCAAGCACCGCACCGCAAGGGCTTTAGCAGAAAGATCAGGGACAGTGAAATGCAGAAGAAAAAGAAAGTACAGGCAGCAGACGCTAGCATAGGTCACATACAATGCAAAGAAATCAATTCCTGCACTATCAGCGCTGATCCTCAACTACGCAGACTCAGAGCCTGGTAGGACACAGCGCTGCCATACACAGACCTTAATCCAACGGAGGAGAGGTATGCAGGGGGACCCAGTCCGCGATGCCACCGTTCAACAGCGTCCAGCAGCGCTCACCATGCTCCACCGAGGAGCAGAGAGGAGGCCGGCCTGGGGGAGGAGCGCTGACACAGGACCAGTCAGCTAGAGCAGAGAGGGCTGTGTGCAGCGGGGGAGGCGCCGGCTGTGAGACAGGGAAGGCGCGCTCCCCTGGCATGCATTTAACCCCTGGGACGCCGCAGCGCTACCGCTCTGCCGCGGTCCGCTGTCCCAGGGGGGTAGTGGAAGCGCTGGTTAGTACCTGGCTCCACGCTGCAGCCAGTCCCTAGGGAGCTCCCTGCCTGGGGACGTAGGACCATGTTCAGCAGGGTCCCACCGCGGGACCCCGCTGCTTACCTTGTAGTCCCCCTTGGATCCGGCCATGGTCCCAAACATCTGGAGTCACCGCTAGCTGTGACCCCAGATGCTTACCAGCATCCCCGGATCGGTACCGGCGTTCTGGTACCGGCGGGGGTGTAGGGAAGACAGCATGGACGTCAGGACTGACTGTCCATGCTGTACTTCCAGATGTGCAGCCACAGCTGCAAAAACGAAAACTTCAGGGGCTCTTCGTGGCCCCCTCTAACAGGTGCATCCGACTCCGGCCGGGCACCAAACTAAACTGAGATGCCTTGGCTCGGGGGCGGGGTATAGGAGGGGGACCCTAGTGCATCCTGGGAGGCTGAAAGCTTTAACTCTATGGTGCCCGATGCCTGACATCATCACCTATACCCCAAGGTATCCTGGGGATACCCTATGGACCCTGAAGTAGAAAATAGTATACACAGTATGATACAGAGCAGTGAACACCATGCCGTATGTGTAATATGGCACAATGTAGTGTGCAACCGCGCTATATATGGCACAATGTAGTGTGCAACCTCGCTATATAGTATGGGATAGTCCTCACACTTATAGAAGATGTGAGGTACAATGAACCCCAAATGCCTTAGTATGTCAGGGTATAGTAGAAAAAAAAGGACAGGTATAAACTGACAGTATAGAAATAGAGATTAGCGCAAGCACAAGTCTCATACAAATGCAGAAGAGAAAAAAATATGACATGTCTGCAATGGGCACTAAAATCAACTACACAGACCGCAGTGGCTGGTAGGATATAGCGCTGTATAACCTGGCCCGTGGGAGAGATATACAGGGAGACTGGACTCAGAGTTTCCCGGAGACCAGCTTGCCTAAAATGGCTGCCGCGCGTCTCTGAGGGGGCAGAGGGTGAGGGAGGAGTAGCTAAGGGAACACAAAGACCGCAGTGGAAAGGGGCCCTGAGCTGGGGGATGGGCTGCAGGGAGAGAGCCTTATCCCCTGGCTGACGTTAACCACCGAGTCCACTGTGCCTCTGCACCAGTATCGTTATGCCCCGATGGTCTAGTGGGCAAGCCAGTGTCCACATCAGCGCCTCTGGCCTTTCTCATGAGACCGAAGGCAAGACTGCATTAAGATGTGGGTCTCCACGAAAAGGGTTCCGCCTTACCTATCCCCTGTATTCCGGGCTGCAGTCTGGGGTCCGGTGAGCCTGCTAGCTAGTCCCCCTCGGTTCCCTACCGGGAGTACCTAGCACAGGCTTGGTGTCACAGCGCCACGGAGGGGTGATGGCGAGGCAGCACAGACATCCTCAGGCTGTGGGCGGGGTATAGGGGGAAGGATCAGAGCATCCTGGGATTGAAAAGCTTTGCTATTGGTGTCCGGTCCTCCAGGTCCCACCTACACTCCATAGAACTCCTGTGGAGCCCTACGGACCCTGAAGAAGAAATCCAGATTAAGTCGTGAGAACAGTCATTCTCTGACTTAACCAATTCCCGACAAGGCAAACAGTGCGGTGTATTGAATTGAATTCGACCCTAATGGGGGAAGGTTAGGTTTCGTCACGAAGCGAGGAGACTAAGGTTTAGGCATTAGCGGGGAGGGTTAGGGTTGCGGGGTGGGGAGAGTTAGGCTGTAAGAAGTGAGGGTTAGGCTACTATAAGTGAGGGTTAGGGGGAGAAGGTAAGTATACTTACCCGACCCCAGTCGGGATACAGACCATCGCGATGTCGCGGTCTGTATTTTTTTGACAGGAGGCATCCAGACTACTGGTATTACATCCCCACTCCCTTTAGTACACAGAGGGGGAAATTTTTGTTTAAACTTAAAAAGTCAGTTGCAGTATGGCTGTTAATAATTGCAGCATTGCCAAGATTATTAATACATAGGCCCCTAAAGTCTTGTAATGGAAGTAGGTTTCTAAAACATTTTATTTATTTACTTAATTTATTTTTGCATATAAAAAAAAAAAAATTCAATTACTGGAAATAGTGTGAGGTTTCAGTCTTCTGTTTCACAAATGAGTGCCCTTGCTTATATTGTAGCTCTACTACTTCTTACCATGATGAGCAAGACAGGAAGATTTCCTATCTTAGTAAATGCCCCCTGTAAGTGATGCTGAATTATCAAAAGAACACATGGAGCTAGCAGAAAGGAGATAGACTGATTAATCCAAACAAGCATAGCATTTAAAGACCATTGAAGTCAGTCTGGATATTATTTAATCAAAACCTACAATTCTTTTATTTTTATTTTTTTAATTGCTCATAAAAGAAATACTATCTATAATACAGTTAGTATGTAATGTTTCTTACCTGCCCAGTGGATTTGCTTCGATAGAGTATGAACTGTGAAAGTTTTCAGCCTTGATCAATGTCTGAATTGCGGTGTATAAGCAGTCCTGGGCATTTTTAAATCTCAGCATACTGGTGGCCTGCAAGTGATAATACCATTAAGTCAGTCTCTGTATTTGCTTACAAATAGAAATATAATATGTGTACCAACCTATTCCAATGCAGTGTATTGTAAATATTCAGTTAAAGTAAGCAGCAGGTTTAAAAAAACAAGAGATATGGTAAGAACTTACCTTTGTTATCTCTGTTTCTACGAAGTCCATAGGGTCCACAGGGTTGACCTTGGGGTATAGGTTGGGAACCAAATCCGGGCACCAGGCAGTTAAAGCTTTTAGCTCCCAGGATGCACTTGGGTCCACTCTCCCTATAACCCCACCCCCAGCCAGAGGCACCCCAGTTTGTAAGTAGCCAAAGGCCGGAGGAGGAGAGAAAAAGAGAGAGAAAACTGGAATACTCAATAACCATACTCACAGAAATGGGAGACGGAAAACCGGTGACCAGCCACACAGCCCATTTGAAGCCAGGTGCGTCAGGGCGGGCGCCCTGTGGACCCTATGGACTTCGTAGAAACAGAGATAACAAAGGTAAGTTCTTACCATATCTCTTGTTTTCTACTTCAGGGTCCATAGGGGGTCCACAGGGTTGACCTTGGGGATGTCCGGACACTCCTGTGCTGAGAGGAGAATCCGTCGCCAAAAAGGAAGCATCCTGAGAGGCAAAGGAAACCAATGCCTAGAACCTTAAAAAAAGGTGTGGACAGAAGACCACGTGGCCACCTAGTAAGGCAACACAGCCAAGGCGCCACAGCGAGCCGCCCACGAGGGTTACATGGCCCGAGAAAAAACAAGCATCAACAACAGATAGGCCTACCCAAGGGAGGCCCCTGAAGAAGACATACGAGGGCATCCAGCCAACATCTGGCTATAGGCCGGCCATCCTTTCCTGTTAAAACCAGAAAGCTCAGACCACCAATAAGGAGTCCGATTTCCGTAAGGAACCTGAACGGATCACATAAATCCACAGAGGCCGGACCACAGTCAATGAGGCCACACCAGCCGAGAGGACTGGGGACTGAATGGCCGTACCATAAGTTCCAGAATAATATGGAACCTAAAAATCACTAAGAAGAAACACAGGGTGAGAGCAACTCACACCCTGACATGATGCCCTCCAGAAGAGGGAGCCACATGAGAACGCTCCCAATTCCGACACTCACCTGGGTGATATAAACACCCTGAGAGAAAGAGAGAGCCTAAGCAATAGACCATGTAATGGCTATCACCACCAGCGGTTCCATAGACCGTCCCCGGAGGGAACGATGAACCACTACTAACTCCCAAGGAGTCCCTAGGGAGGACAAATGGAGGAATAATACAGAAAACACTCCAAAGGATGAACTGGATACCAGAGCGGAGCAATTCCATATCTTAATCATACTGACAGTGTAGAGATCCGCACTAACAGGAAGGCCAGGCCGAGGGTGCAACCCAAGCCAGCCGGAAGGAATGCCAGAATATCAGGAAATCCTGGACACCGGAGGATTGTATCGACAGGTACAATACCATAAAAATTATGGCTGCCAGTTAGTGGTAGGTCCTAGCAAAAGCTGATCCATGTGCTTTAATCATTCCAACGATTACAAAGCCAGGGAAGCCGTAAGACCACTGTAGGGGACGCAGTCAAAGACAAGCGACCCAGGTCCAAGGCAAAACCAAGGACCCTGAGATAACAGGTCCGGGCAGTGAAGCAGCAGGAATGGAGTATCGATGGAGAGACTCCGAAAATCCAAGTACCCCTGACATCTGGGGCAATCAGGAGCCACCAGCAGGAAAGCATCTCTGTCTCGATTGAAACACTTCCCACGAGGAAGAAGGGAGACCGGAGAACACAGGTACTCAAATTGGAAGGACCACTTCACCGACAAAGAGTCACTGAAGGCTGCTTCAGAATCCGAAGAGTTGCACTGTAACACCATAGTGTGATAAAGTCAGAAGGCCGGGAGGGTCACCTCAGGGGGGCCCCCCTGCTCACCAGGAGATGAAAACCTCTCTTGGGGAAGAGACTAGTCCCCGGGATGCACTTCGTGACGGCTGAGGACTTGATATGAATGCTGCCGAGATGGTCGGGAGGAGACCCTCGGACCACGTCCGAATGTGTGACATACCTGTCATTGCCACCCAACGAACAGTGTTGCTAAAAAGGAAGCCACTGCCCTGACCCTGCTGGACTGAACTTTTTCAGGTTCACCGGGAAACAAGAGTTACACCAGAGTGAAGGCCCAAGACAGGTTAAAGTTCCAACAAGTTAATTGACAGGGTGGAATCGACAGACGTCCAACTGCGCTGAAATGGATGCGAACCATACACTGTCCGTAGCCAAGAATACCCTGGACGAGATGACCATAGCCACCCGGAAAGGGACCGACTTGCCTCCGGAGAGAGCATCATCGTTTGAACAGTGATCCGACAGAAAAAACTCGTTCCATCTGGAGATAAGCCAATTATGGAAAGGCCTGGAATTGAACTGAGCCCATTCCACCCTTCCAAAGGCAGACACTAAATAGTGGACCATGCATCCCAGAGTGTAAAGACATATGTCGACTGCGTAGACATCCATGTACTCCTAATGGAAGAGTGGAGATGCCGTCTTACACCAGAAGAATTCTCAGATTCTGAGAATCCAGCAGGGCTCCTAGGTGAAGAATACCCAGAGAGGGATGCAGGGAGGACTTTTTCCCCGTTGATTAAACATCTGCACCCTGAAGAAGCCACGGTCATCCTGACCTGGCTGTAGAGAACCCCGGCGATCCTGCTAAGAGCAGGAGGCCGTCCAGGTACAGGAGCATTGGGATATACTGAACAGGAGAACTGTCAGAAAATCCAAAATGCTGGTAAACCCCTGTGGGGCTGAGGACAGTCCCCACAGGCAGAGCCCGAAAAATTGTAAGTGCTGTGATACAGCAAACCTCAGTCCATGCTGAGGCAAGGTCTCTGTAAGTACCCGTAGGCACGCGTCCTGTGTATCTAGTGATACCATAAAGTCCCCAGGTTCCAAACATAGTATGATGGAGCCTAGGGATTGCCTTCTGAGCCCAGGTAGCCTTAGGAACTGGTTCAGGGAAGTGAGACAGAGAATAGGCCAAAGAGGACCATTCAGCCACCGCACCAGAAAGAAAGCAGAACAACCAGTCCCTCGCTGAGAAAGTTGGGATGGCCTAATGAGCTCCGCTTACAGCAACAACTGTATAGCTTTCTGGATATGTAAGGCCCTGTTCGGGTCTGAATAAGGGCCTGCGTACCATCACCAGGAAAGAGTCCGCCTGAGCAAAAAGAGGGCGTACCCTCCTACCCACGTAGCCGCGGCAACTTGACACTAGTACCGGGCGAACTGAGAAAATCGCCATCTCCCAGTGGTAGGCCTGTCTCGTCAGGCTGAAGAGATATCCGTAGGTTCAGAAGCAGGATCGGCTGGCAGTCCAGGCCTGCTCGGTACTGGATATGTCGGCCCTCGTAGAGGCCGACAGCCTATGAAGAAACAGACCTTTAGGCTGACCCAGAGGACAAAAAGACTTAACAGACTTAGTCTGAGGCCTTGTAGTGGGCATAGCTGAAGGCGGTAAACTTGTCGTTAGTAATACTGCCAAAGTTACTACAATCCTGTCAAGGTCAAGACCAAACAAGATCTACCCTATAGATGGTATCTGCACCTCTGCATTCCCAGAGCGCAGCCATAGGGTATTACGGAGGATACAGTCGCAGCCGGAACTCTGAAAGCTAGGAGACTGATATCCAATATAGGCATTTCCACCTATGACAACTGCATATATTACGTGAGCGACCAAATACATTTGAACCCCAGACGTATTGGAGGGGAAAAAACATTACAAATGCATCAGCTCAGTATGCAATAGTATTAACCAACCATGCTATAACCATGGTAGGATGGGTAACAAGCCCTGAAAGCGAGTATACTGACTTCAGGCAGAGTTACCCCCTACGGATCCGAAGCATCCGACCACGCAGGAATGGGAGGCGTCAACGTCTGAAATCAGACGAGTAACACGCCCATCCACCCCAGGAGGGACTCGTGAGGACCCTCAGGGAATTTGGGACAGGAGCCAAACACTGTTGCAATACCTCGTATCTGGCAACAGCCAGAGTCCCGCCATGCGATCCACCCGCTAGTCAGCAAACAGGGAACCCGAAGGCACGTAAGACTGAGGGTGTATGATACAAGTGCAGGTCAACATTCACTCTAACCAGAATGGACCTGCTACCAGCCCCAAAGCAGGGATAATAATACCTGAAATAGGCTTCCCCACGTGTAAGAGGGAAAGAGCCCAAAACAGTATCCAGTTCACGCAGAGCCAACTGGGAAGTAACCACAGGGCGTCAACCACGCCACTTTGCGTTTCGTAGAAAAACGACATCCACCCAGGGTGGCTGTGGGAATCCCTGCAAGGGGAATGACAGACGGTTGTGGCACCAGGGGGAATTCATATTCTGCGAAAAACCCCTGCAGGGAGCGGTAGTCTGTGTCACAGGGGAAGAGTGCAAGAAACTGCGAGATACCGAGATGAAAAGGGCAGTATGGTAAAGTAACCCCAAGTGAGGTACAACAATGGGGCCCACCCGGCGATCCGCAATTGAGAGGATCCCGAGAAAACAAACCGCCCAAGGGGGTCGTGAAAGGGGCCGGCACCAGATGACGCCACACACAGAACCCTTTATGAAACAAATCCTCCACACTAACACCTGCAGCACATGACTTGCAGGATAGCAAAAATGGGTGCCGTATAACGCTCTATCTCCTGGTCAAACATATCTGACCAATCTTGGCGGAAATATCAAGCAGCGCTATACTGGTCCTGACTGATGCCAAAATTAGCCGCAGGGACCCATTTTCAGCGTATGCAACACACAGTTCCAACGAAAATGTGGCAACGTGCAGCACGCAACAGTATGTGACATACCTCACAAATATTAACGAGTATATAAATGTGAGGTCTCAGAACCACCCCAAGTACAGCTGTATTAGGGCAGATAAGGAAAGGGATAGATATACACTGACAGGTGAGAGAATAAAGTACAGTCAGCACTAGCATAAGTCACATACCATGCAGATATATACATATATACATAAACATGTCATATAATATACTGCACTATTACACTGCATTCAACTTACCCAGATTCAGTGTCTGGGAAGGCTACAGCGCTGTGTACACTGACCTGATGGTGAGGTACGCAGGGGGACTGGACTCACTGCCATCTCCGGAGCTCTGCTGCTGCACCACAAGAAAATGGCCGCTGGAGACCTCAGAAGATGCGTGGCCCGCGGAGGAAGCAGCTCAGCGACGCCAGACTATACATACTGAAGGGCGCGCTGAGCTGAGGGGAGGAGCCGCTGTAACAGGGAAAGCTTCCTCCCCTGGCCGGCTATTAACCTCCCGGGACGCCGGCTCCCAGCGCCTATCAGTAAGTCCCTGGTGGTCTAGTGGACACACGGGGTATGGGGGGGCCGCCGCCACTGCCGGCGCCTCCTGTCTGTCTCCAGAGACCGGAGGCACAGGACTGCATATTAAATGCGCGGATCACCGCAAGCGGTGATCCGCGACCTTACCTGCTCCCCGTAGATCCGGCAGCAGTCCTGGGCGCCCGCAGAGTCCGGCTAGTACAGACTCTGGGGTCCCGCTGAGATCCCCAGATCTGTACTGGCGTCTCAGCGCCGGCGGGGTGACGGAGCGGCAGCTTAGACGTCCTATGGACAGTCCGACGCTGCCGCTCTGGAAGTCCAAAGTAAAAATAAAAAAACTCTGTTCTTACAAAAAAATATAAAGCTTAGGGGCTGTTAATCAGCTCCCCACTGCACTAAACGGTGACCCGACTCCGGCCGGGTACCAACTTAAACTGAGGTGCCTCTGGCTGGGGGTGGGGTTATAGGGAGAGTGGACCCAAGTGCATCCTGGGAGCTAAAAGCTTTAACTGCGTGGTGCCCAGATTTGGTTCCCAACCTATACCCCAAGGTCAACCCTGTGGACCCCCTATGGACCCTGAAGTAGAAATACAAAACGCTTTGCTAGACAAAATTAGCATTAGTATATCCTCAAGAGCTCAAATGTAAAATCTAAAACTATAAAAATATAAAACTAAAAAAAGTTGTTTAATTGATCCCATCAGATTTCTATAAGATCATTGCAATTGTTTGATATGATTTGTTAGACTATTACTATTGCTGGGCAAATGACAATCGACCATTTGGTCTCAAACAATGGAAAACAGACAAAAATTGTCGTTCAGACAAATTGGTTAAAACACACGAATGTAACCAATTTGAACAATTGTTTTGTGTCCGTTTTCCCGTGTTTAAGACCATATGATCAACAGTCATTTGCTCCCATACATTACCAGGATTTCAGATTGGACAGATATCTGACAGATAATTGTATAGTGTATGCCCAGCATTAGATTTTCATTTATGTCGTCAATCTACAAAAAATTTACTGTTTACATAATATGACTATATCCAGACAACCCCATTGGAACGTGATATTTCCTCAACTTGAGAATTAAGTGGTTGTGTTTACATCACATGAAGAGCTCCTGTGTATAGATTATGGCAACAGGAGGCGGAATAAAAGGTATTAGTAATATTTGCAATGTACATGCCCCGTGTATCAAGCCATTGTTTTATATAAAATTATGCAGAAACTGCAGTTTCTGCATAATTTTATGTATCGATCCTATGTACGAATAGCACTTTGCAGATTTCACAAAAATCTCCGGCAAAGTGCTACTTAGCATTTCAGGTCGCAGTCCCCGTTATTATCAATGGGGACTACGGGCAGCCCCCTATGTACTAAATTCCAAAATGCATAGTTTTTCGGAGTTTAGCACCGGTAGTTTACACAAACTTCAGGTGGTGAAAACTACTGTTTGTCTATGGGGGCTGCTGGGGAAGGAGAGAGATCTTTCGATCTCTCTCTTGTCCAGTCCCGGAAGCTGACACTGTGCGCATGCACAGTGTAAGCTTCCCCCAGGGAAGTCTTTCACTTCTGTGAAAGACTTCTCTGAAATGCCGGGGATATAACTCGCGGGGACAGCAGTTACTAGAGTCCCTGCGAGTTCCTGGTAGTACATAGCTGGGATATTTTCATAAAAAATTAAAATATTCCCAGCAAGATGGAACGTTAATTGCGATCATTACTATAAAGGCCCCACAATATTAATAATGTACTTTTAGGATTCCAGTATAAGATTGCCTTCTTTAGATTTATTTTTTTATACATACAGTTGTGTTTTCATTTGATTGAGTTTGAGAGTCACATCGGCTGCCGCTCATCTCTTAATCACCTCAGGATATTTAAGAGCACTTATGCTGGACATACACACTATACAATTATCTGTCAGACATCTGTCCAATCTGGATGGTTGGAAGGCAAAACTGGTAATGTATGGGAGCAAATGACATTTCACCATATGATCCCAAACACTGGAAAACTGACAAAAACGATTGTTCAAATTGGTTTAATTCGTTTGATTTAACCAATTTGTCTGCACGACCATTTTTGTCTGTTTTCCAGTGTTTGAGCAAATGGACAATTGTCATTTGCTCCCCATACATTACCAGATTTTAACTTCAACCAGCTAGATTGGACAGATACTATATGCAGAACTTTCATCAATTGGTACCAGATGTATGCTACTCCAACCTAATCAGTCACCTGTGGAATATTTCCAGGTTACCTTGAAGGACTCAAAGATAGGTAGAGAGTCCGCACCAGTCACAGTAATGATACATTAACGAATTTGCGAAGAAATTACTCTGAACCAACGTTATGATCCTATGTTGGTGGTGCTCCCAAACTTATTTTGTGCAATACACATCAAATTAATTGCAAATAGAGCAAAAAAGGACAAAAAAAAACTGTTTTTTTGGGGGCACTCAAACTAATATCGTAAATAATAAAGAAGTATACAAAAGATATAATATATAAAATATAACTTTTAATAGGAAAAAACAGGATTTTGGTACTTACCGATAAATCCCTTTCTCCGATTCCACAGGGGACACTGGAGTTCAAGACAGTGGGGTATAGACGGTGGTAGAGTAGAGCCTGGCACTTTAATTTAGAAGTGTGACTGGCTCCTCCCCCTCTATGCCCCATCAGCCCCAGTTTAAGAACTGAGCCCGAGAGGAGACGGAGGACAATAGGAAGACAAGGAGGAGAAAGTCCACAGAACTGAATAAGACCAATGGAAGGAGAACAGAGGAACCCACTGCAGGGAACACATGCAGTCACACAACCTTATAAGGAACCAACCAAAACGGCAGGTACGCAGCGCTGGGCGGGCGTCCAGTGTCCCCTGTGGAATCGGAGAAAGGGATTTATCGGTAAGTACCAAAATCCTGTTTTCTCCTTCATCCACTAGGGGACTCTGGAGTTCAAGACAGTGGGGACGTCCCAAAGCCAACCTCCCGGGTGGGAAGCGCGGAGAACTGGCCGACCCCTTGGCCAAACCTAAACAGGGACCGCCAAGAACCGTAGGCCCAAAGAAAAGG